>APFE031332020.1:0-43743 GCA_000404065.3 Pinus taeda
CCCTGCTTCTCAAGCTCATAAGTCTCCAGGAGGTTGAAATAGCTGCAAAATCTTTAAAGATCGGCAAAGCACCGGGTCCTGAAGGATTCTCATCAAATTTTTTCCATCACTTTTGGGAATTAATTAAATGGGAAGTATGGAAAGTTGTGGAAGAATCTCACAGCCTGCGCTGGATGTATCCAGGCCTAAATGCCACTTTTATAGCTTTAATCCCTAAAGCGGAGGATTCCAACTCCCCTGAGAAATTCAGGCCTATCGCCCTGTGCAACATCATCTACAAGATTGTCTCAAAGGTTGTGGCGTTAAGACTAAAACCACTCCTTCTAGGCATTATCTCTCCTGAACAGTGTGGATACGTCAAAGGAAGGAAAATCACTGACGGAATAATTCTCTCACATGAAATTATTCACTCTCTCAAGCACTCAAAAAAACCAGGTATGCTTCTAAAAATCGATCTTTCAAAAGCTTTTGATAGTATAAGCTGGGATTACATAAAAAAAACTCTAAGTGCGTTTGGTTTTGCCAACGCTTGGATTAGATGGATCATGAGTCTGATCTCGTCTTCTTTCTTCTCCATATTGATTAATGGAATCCCCACCTCAACCTTCCGTTCGTCAAGGGGACTGCGACAAGGTGATCCTCTGTCTCCGTTTTTGTTTATCATCATGGCGGAAGGCTTGGGAAGAAGCCTTACCTCCGTTGTCCAAACCCGTGAGCTCAAAGGTATCAATCTTCACAATGCTCCTACTATCTCCCACCAGCAGTTTGTAGACGACAACATGATCTTCGGCCACTCCTCAATCCAAGAAGCCCGCTCTCTAAACTCGCTTCTTAATAACTTCTCTGTTGCCTCCGGAGCTTGTATTAACATAATCAAATCCCAGATTTTCTTTTTCAATACTCATCCGTCTACTCAGCGAGCCATAGCCTGCATCCTGGGCTTCTCCATAGCTTCCCTTCCCTCCAAGTACCTAGGAGCCCCCCTCCTCGACTCGGCCCAGAAACACTCCTCTTGGACCTCTCTTCTGGAAAGACTGGAAGCAAGACTTTCGCTTTGGACTCACCGCTCCTTAAACATGGCCAGCCGCCTAGTGCTTATTAAGGCAGTCTTACAATCCATGCCCTTATACCTATTCTCTACTCTGGCAGCACCAAAGTGGGTCTTAAAAGCTATAAAAAAATTTCAACGAAACTTCCTCTGGGGCAGCACAGGTCTCAACAGAAAATGGGCATTAGTAAAATGGGAGAAAGCATGCCTCCCTAAGAAAGCAGGAGGAATTGGTCTTCGGGATCCTGAACACAGCAATAGGATCATGGGCGCAAAAATATGGTGGAGATGGCTATCATATCCAGGGACACTATGGGCCCGATTCTGGACAGCAAAATATGCCAACAATCTTCCTCTGGAGGAATGTATCAGAATGACAGAAATAAGCAAAGGCTCAACTATATGGAATTCAACGATACTGCATAGGGACCTTATCCAAAAACATAGTTTTTGGGAGGTAAAGGACGGAGGCACAGCACGTTTTTGGACAGATTCTTTGCAACAACTTCCAAGTTTAGCTCACACAATCCAAGATATTCCAGAGCATAATATTCACTCACAGGAAACGGTTAATCAATTCTGGAAGGATAATCCTGAGTCTGATCACCGAACCTGGCGAGAGGCTCAAGAGATCATTCCAAATAGCCCAACAGCAGTTCAAAGGTCTCTGGCTAACGAGCTACAAAAAAGAAGGATTCTCAAAGAAAACGATCAGGATAAACTGAGGTGGGGATACGAAGAGAAAGGTACATACACAACTAAAGAAGCTTATCTTATCACCCTCAAAGATCAACTGACCAAGGAAAAATTATGGGAGAAAATCTGGAATCCCCCGATCTGGCCAAAAATCTCCACTTTCCTTTGGCTCCTATCTCACAATAGAGTTCTTACTTGGGACAATCTCAGAAAAAGAAAATTTGAAGGACCCTCAATATGTATAAATTGTAAAAAGGAGGAGGAAACTGCTGTGCATCTAATGGAACTATGTCCATTCAACAGGAAGATATGGGAGAAAGTCACCTTTAGATGCCAAAAGGAAGGCCACGAGTTGGGAGATTTAAACAATACTCTTCGCAACTGGCCCCAGCAACCCTATCAAAGTAACATTCTCAACTCGCTCTGGCAAATTCTCCCTGGAATAGTAATGTGGAACCTATGGAAGGAGTGCAATCATAGAATCTTCAAAAATCAGTCAATGGATGAGCAACAAGTATGGAAGATAATAAACCAGAACGTACAGGAGACACTCTCCATTAAATGCTGGACCCGGGAGGACTTCCCATCCAATGACAAGGAGCAAGCAATATGGCATAATTGGCAAATCAATCTACAATCTTCCAACTCTCCTACGAGCAACTCTAGCAGACAGCAGGATACCCCTTCGATCTGGTCCCCTCCACCCATCAACACTTACATGCTAAACTTTGATGGGGCTTCCAAAGGAAACCCTGGACTCACAGGATATGGCGGAGCGGTCAGAAATCATCAAGGCCAAGTACTAAAAGTTTTCTTTGGCTCCATCGGTTGGAACACAAATAATGTGGCTGAACTGGAAGGCCTCTGGAGAGGCCTTTTCATGGCTCAACGAGAAAGACTTTCACCTCTAATTGTAGAAGGCGATTCACAACTTTTAATCAACATGGCTATCAAGATACAACAAGGAACAGAGGCTCAGAAGGTCAGTAGGAGCTGGAGAATGGTTACTAGGTTGGAGCTTCTGCAATCCTGGCTAAAGGACAACAAAGCAATAACCTTCAACCACATCAGGCGTGAAGGGAATAAACTTGCAGACTTCATGGCAAATATAGGAGTGGATAGAGGGAAAGACCATTTCGAAGGTTTACTTCAGGGTAACATCTCAGAGACAGAATGGTCTACCTATCAGGAAATACTAAAGAATGACTCTAAAAGAAGGGCTCAAGATCACCCGGATGCGGGTGTTAATAACGTTATTAATGTCTAAGCGCTCTCCACGCGCCGGGCACATGAAGCCAAGCTCCAGACAGGTGGAAGCCATGTGCTAGAAGCTGGCCTCCATCCCATTCAAGTTAAATGGCCTTAATGGCCCTTCAATGCAGCAGAACTCCCGAAAAATTGCCTGCAGATTTCATAAGATGGCGCCTTCAACCATTTCGCCTGGTTTTAAGCTCGGCTCCGGTCTGTCTCGGCTCACTGTTGATGCCCGAATGAAGAAGGGAGGCTCTGTGGAATTCATCCATTGTGCAATTCTGGTGCTTTGTCCCCTGTCATCTCTGGCGAACTCGACGCTAGACATTGGGTTGTTCTGTAGTCCGGACAACCACGGTGACGACATTCTTGTTGGACGCAGGAGGCTTCAGGCAACAAGGCCTCGCACTAAGCTAGCGGTTGGATATCCCAGGCTTATTATGGCTCCTCGAACTGGTCATCTGGGGCCACGCAGAGGGCGCAATTATGGTCAGCGAGCCGGCATTAGAGGAAGGGGCCAAGCAAGCCCGAAGCGCCTCTCTCCTCTGGCTGTAGCAGAGCCTCCCTCCTCTGATTCGGATTATTTGGGCTCGGACATCAGTAACTCTGTTCAGACGGCAACCCTCCATTATCGTCGCCGGAGAGACAAGCCCGTGGTCAAAGCAATGATCACTGTTATATTCTCTGAGGAGAATGAGGAGGAGGATAATCAGAAGGACGACACAGCGGAACAGGTGCCTCCCTCCTTGGATGACCCGGACAGCTCTTACAGCCCGGAGTTCCCAAGCAAGGTAGATGACGAAAGCACCCAAGGTTTTTCAGCGGGGCAGGCAGAGGCTCTTAAGGAAATCGGAAGCCTTAAAGGCAAAGAGCCCACGGAGGTGGCTGAAAATCCAATGGACGCTCTCATGGAGACTCAGAGCAGCAAGCCTGCCTCCCCTCAGAGCAAGGTCAGGGAGGAAGAATCTGAGGATTCCTTTGACTACACCCTGTATCTCAAATTGCCCCCTGGAATTGATAAGCTGGAAGATATTCCAGTGGGGATGGAGGTGACTTAGGAGAGGGACCCGGTTTGTGCAGCAGAAGATAGGAAGAAGCGAACTCAGGAAAGAGAAGCGGAGGAGAAGCAGAAGCAAAACAAGTGAATCGGTTGCGTCAGGGGTAAGTCAATGGTTTCAAAGGCGCGGCATCTTCTTTTTTTGTTTTTGTTTCATGGGGAGGCGACCAGCAATGGATGCATTCAAGCATGGCACCCCTGTTCTTCTTGCGGTTTATGTTTCGGCTATGGGTACTGTTCACCTGTCTTTCCTCTTACCTTGCTTATATAATGAACTCTATAGCAGTTAATTTCCTTTCGGTTGAAGGTTTTGTAACCTCTGGCTCGCATAAGCAGAGGATCCAGGTTGACAAGAAGATTTTTGACAGAGAGCTGATCATGCGCTCTCAGAGGTACTTACCTCTTGTAAATACTTTTTTTGTACTTTTAATATAATTAGTTCAGTCTTTGCTCAGCAAAAAAGAAAAAAATATATGAAAGCATGGAATCTTAATCTATGAATGTAAACTTAATATATTAAAACATGGGGATTTCTACTCTATAGAAGTGAGTAAATTTTATCTATGAAAGCTTGTAAATTTAAACAAGAAAACATTTAAAATCTATTTCTATGAAAGTAAGCAACCCTAATCACAAATGAGAATGCTTTGGACTTTAAATATTTTTGTACTTTTATATTTCTCAAGCACTTGATTGCAATATGGAAAATAATGAAGTGACAATTAAACACTTGAAAAAAAAACATCTATAACAGATAAATACATAAAATATTAAGTGATCATTGTAATGTAAATCGTTTCTTAATTAAAAATATTAAAGAAATGTTAGAGAATTGTGATGACTTCAAAAACTGTTAAAAATAACAAGAAGAAAATCCTAATTCATTTTGTCCTTGAATTAAATTGTAATTCTATTCTCATAGAAACTTGTAGTAGTTAACTACGTTAAATTGATTTAGATGGCTCAGTAAATTTGAGTTGGAAATCTATCTAGAGTCATGTAGAGTGATTCCTAAATTTTAGGGGCCCATGTTGAGTTCTTATTGAGTTGTAATTATTTAATTCAGTTTGACCAAGTTAAATTTAGTTAAACTAGTTCTAACTATTGGACGAACTAGTGAGTGGTCAAGTGAATTAAATTGGAATTAGTTCACATGGAATGATCAATCAAATAACTAATAATTCAATAATAAATAGCTCATGCATGTCAATTCTGAGAAAGACCCAGATGATATTAGAGTTTAGGGACAATGTACTATTACTTGTATAATTTTCTGCATTGTACAGATGGTGCATGCAATCAGTAGAAGGCCAATGATGGATTTTGAAGTTATGGTGAGGGATTTTCCCAATTAAATATGGGCTAATTCCATTAGGGATTGCAAAAGGAAGTAGGGGCTTGGAAGGTGGAAGAATTGGCTAAGTGCTTGCTTGAGCTGGTTTATGAAGCAATGAGATAGTTCGTACTTGTGCAACCTTTTTTCAGGTTAAACAATAATTGTATTTTATTCTCAGATATTCTGGTTAATGCAATATAGATAGTTAGAGTCTTAATTAGTTTGTTTCCCCCAAAAAATATTGTGTTATGTGCAATTCAAAGTCTTCCTTTTCTTCATCGTGATTTCATTGATCAATTTTTGTTTTCGTTCATGAGTAGAGTACATTCATGTGTTTTGTTTTAGCATATCACATAAGCAATTTTAATCTATAGTTTAAAAAAATAATCGTATCAGACTTGAATTCACTTTAGAAGAGGAGCATATGAGTTTGTTGTCCAGGTAAAATCAAATTTGTAGGTTCAGACTTCATAGTCGATAGGATGTCATTCTGTAGTTTGAGACTTGATTATGCCCTACACGGAAACTCGAATTACATAGCTTGGAAGGATAGGATGGAGGTAGTGTTGGAAGACAAGGGGCTAAAGGAATTCATAGATCATGATATCCCAAAGCCTCCAACATTTGATGTTAAGGATTTGGTTGAATGGAGAAAGTGTGTGGCAAATGTTGGAAATAATATTGAGAGGCGGGGTGAATCAGTATTAGCAAGTCAATTATTTTTAATTTCCATAATCAAATTCATATACGCTACTTCAGTTAATGGAACTCGCGTGTATACACAACTATATTTAAGGCAACTAGCGTATATCCTGAAAACTTACGATCCAGTTAATTCATCATATGTTGATATTTAATTAGTGCTTCAAAACCATATAACAGTAACCAAGTGCAGTAAAAAATAGAATAGTCAATCACACACATGAACACAAGATATAAGGTGGAAACCCAATGTGGGTGAAAACCACTTGCTCCAATCATCTCTATCTTCCTTTTAATAAGAAACTTATTTTTACAATTTTTGTACTAGTACAGTCTTATACCAGTACGCAAGATTCGACCTACAGAAGGCTATAACCTTCTCTCATTCCTTAGCTTCTCCTGGAAGGAAGCTACAACCCCCTAGCCTTTGTACTAGCTGATATGTTTACTAATACGTAGGTGCCAGCCTATAGAAATGTACAACCTTCTCTTTTCTTACAGCGACCACGTTTCATAAATTTTCAAAGTGGATACATCAATAACATCATTCAAACATCAAATATATCTGCATCAATCAATCTCCTTTGCACCAACCACAACTGAATCAATCAATTACTTTTCAAAATGTTGTAACCAGAATACAGTAACTAAAACCCATGCGAGAACCCAGAACACAACAATAGCAAACAGAAGCAGCTAAAACATATTTTTTGAGGTATACGTTACTTCCATGTGTCGAACTTGCGTGCATATGCTCTTTTATTAAGGTGAACCTACGTATGGATCTACAAATCAAATTTAAGATGTATACGCTTCTTTGATATGTAGAACCAACATGTATACATGCCTTTTCTAAAGTGAACCTACGTATAGGTCTATAAATGATGATTTAAACTTTACAACAATTGTAGACTTCAGTTATACAAAGATCATCTTTATAGACTACAACATGCACCAGCTATTGAAATAAATGATCAAAACCACACAAATATACTTCACTTCAAGCCTTAACATCTTGACCCATCATTAGATCTTATCCTTCATCAAGTGCTAAGGTTCATCCATGGTTCAGATCCAGCTATGCACCATAACCTAATAACCTGTATACTAGAACTTTCTCTTCATTAGATATTCAATAGTTGAGTACATTTGCCTAATGATCTTCTCCTCCTTTTATAGTCTTAGGCCTTACTCAATAACATGGACCAAAACTAGTTAGGACCAATAAGTTGGACCAAATACTTGGGGTCAACACTTCAGACCAGATATCTTGGACAATACCATGGATCAAAATACCATGGACCAAATACCATAGACCAAAACATAGTTTTCCAACATGTACGTACCTTTCCTTCTATGAAAGTGCGTGTGTACACTATATGCTCCTTTTGGTCTGCTAACCCATGTGTATACGCGGCTGGGTCAATGGGGAACCTGTGTATAGCTCTCTTTATTCATTCTGTGAATTTGAACTTTGATCTGTCATATGAGTGAGTTTCCATCAAGGACAACATTTGTGTCATAATGCCAACAATCTCCCCCTTTGGACTTGATGGCAACCCCAAGTCACTCTCCTGCTTTGTCATCAAGGGAAAAGGGTTATGACCCCCCTGAGTACATGCTGAATTCTCTGATATGTTGAAGTGTGTTGATTGAGCTCCATGAATGAGCCCATGCTCCCCCTGAATATAAGCAAGGCCTGCAAAAACATGTTCTAAAATAAGAACATGACTCTATACATACATCATCAATGACCTTCCTATCATCAATGACTTATACATATATCCATCTCCCAACCATAGTGGGGTAACAAAATAGGTCTTTTCATGACCTTTTCATTAAAAGATATACATGACATAAATAACAAAGACCAAAGCAACAACTTTCATCAGTAGCATCTATCAATCAGCATCCAGACCAGCAACCATGTTCTCCCCATGAACCTATTCCACCTGAATAAAAAACAATTGTGTGAATTTGTTTCGAGATCTTCTAAGGTAATGCTAACAATGCATTATTAGAAGTATATGGTCCCCCTGAACCTGTGCTAGATGATCATTGTCAGATTTGATGATTTCATATAGTAGAAGAGCTATCAAGGCATTATCATAAATCAGATATACATAAAGTTATCAACAACTTATGAGAGCTCACATATTTCTACATGTCATCCATAGACTATAACCATCATCAAGTAGAACATTTAATTCACTTAATCATATCAGACTCTTTTCATCCTAATTTTGGCCCACTGATTTTCCTCAAACCAACATATACACAACTATATCCACAGAAACCAATGTATGTACGCGACTACGCTTCATGAAACTCACGTATAACCACCTTTCTTTGAAACAGATAAGTTTTAATACGAGGATGATGCATCAACTACTCCTATATTTTGTCAGAGATATTCAAATGTCTCTCTGGGTAGTGGTTTGGTGAATATATTAGCAACTTGTTCTTTGGAGGGAACATACTCCAATTTGACCTTTTTTTCAAGCACTTGTTCATGTAGAAAATGATATTTGATGGGTATGTGCTTGGTCTTGGAATGCATGAATGGATTCTTTGAAACACTGATGACACTTCTATTATCACATAGAATGGATATGCATGGAGTACATGTGATCTGAATATCTTGCAATGTTTACATCATCCAAAGAAGTTGTGCACAACAAGACGTAGCAACCACATATTCTGCTTCAGCTGTAGATAATGCAATTGAACTTTGTTCCTTGCTGAACCAAGACACTAATCTGAAACATGCACCACCACTAGTGCTTTTTCTATCATCAACACTTCCTGCCCAATCTGCATCTGTATATGCATGAATTAACCAATATTTTGTGTTCCTTAAAGATATTTGAAAATCCTTTTGACTGCCTGAAGGTGTGATTCCTTTGGATTTTCTTGGAATCTTCAAACTATTCCTATTCTATGCATGATGTCTGGTCGGGTCTCTGTTAGATAAAGCAGACTTCCAATCATGGATCTGTTGATTGGTGATGTACTGCTATTGATTCATCATTTGATTTGAGACTACATCCTGTTACCATTGGGGTACATACTGGCTTAGAATCTTCCATGTTGTATTTTTTTAAGATCTACTTGAGATATTTGGTTTGTGACAAAAAAATACCATCTTTATTTTGTTGAACTTGTAGACCAAGAAAATATATAAGCTCACCAAGCAGGGACATTTCAAATTCTTGCTGCATTAGTGAAGAAAAATTTCGACTCATGGATTCTTCATTACTACCAAAAATGATATCATCAACATACACAACAAGTACTAGCAAATTATTATTGTCAATATTTGTATATAGATTTGTATCAGCTGATCCTTTTGAAAAACCTTGTTGATGGAGATATTTGTCAAGACGGTAATACCAAGCTCTTGGAGCTCGTTTTAGACCATAAAGAGCCTTTCTGAGTCTGCATACAATTTTTTCATCATTTCCAAGAATGAATTCATCTGGTTGCTCAATATAGACTTCTTCTTCTAAGTATCCATTAAGAAGGCAAATTTTACATACATTTCATATACTTTGAATTTCTGAAAACTAGAAATAACAAGAAACATTCATATGGCTTCAAGTCTAACAATAGGTGCAAAAGTTTCTTCAAAATCTATGCCTTCTTGTTGAGTGTATCCTTTACAAACAAGTCTGGCCTTATTTAAAATAACTTCTCCATTTTCATTTAGCTTGTTTTTTAATATCCATTTAGTTCCTATAATATTCTTATCATGAGGTCTAGGAGCTAATTCCCAAGCATTGTTCTTTTCAATTTGATGAAGTTCTTTATTCATGGCCTTCACCCAACATTCATATTTGCATGCTTCATTTACATTTTGACATTCGGTGGAGGATAGCAATGCTAGATAGCTTGAAGTTTCTGTAATAGTTCTTCTTGTTTGTGATGATACCCAAAAATGGGTAACTTTATGGGCTCATTTTGCCTATTATTCTCGATTAATCCACCATTCTTCATACTTTATGTATGATTTTGAATATATTTATGTTAATTGAATGAATGAGAATAGTCACTTGACCACAAAGTCTAATACGTGCTTATCGCAGATTTTTGGACATCTTTTGGACCAAGATTAGGCATTTATGAGCATGTTGGCAGCCAAATACAAAGGAACAAGGCTGAGGATTTGTAAGAGGGGTTTCTCCTACACTAAATGACCCCTTCCTCAAGTTCTTCACCATCAGCACGGAGTTCAATAGCCCACGAAAGATGATTTCAAGGGGCATCCGAGTAGGTTTAATGAAGTGGTTGATTAACTGCAGTTTTGGGCAGCCAAGCTCCTAAAGTTAAGGAGGACTGTTGGGAGTCCTTGTGTTGCATAAGTAGGAAGGCTTCAAGCCTTGGTAGTTTATCTATTGAATAGTTTTTTTTTCACTTTAGTGCAGCTCTGCATTTCAGCTCATTTTCGAGATCTTGCTGTAAACAGTTCTATCACATGACTATTATTTTGGATTAATGAAGATGAATCTCACTTTGCACCAGCTCTGAGATTTCTTAAGAGGTTGTAACTCTTGGGGTTGGGCCCAACCCAAGTGATAGTACCTCATTTGTGTACTTTTATGTGTTTTTCTTGCATTCATAGAATAGTTTTGTTATTTAGGTTAAAATCTTGCTTTGTTACTTAGGTTGATTTTGATGATTAAGATAGTATTTCATGCTTCAAGTTGATTTGATAGTTTTCGTAATAGAAAATATCTAAAAAAAGGCCAACAAGCAGTCCTTGATCTCATCTCTCCCTCCTTAGGACCATGAGCTGAGACCAAGGCATACTTGCTCCCATAAAAACATTGTTTTTACCTTCCAATGCAATTGCGAGTGTTAGATTTTAAGTTGAAAAAGTTGATATCAGTTGTGTTTTCATGTTTATATCTGTTCTTGATCAATTTCCATAGCTCTCTTACATGATTTCCTGTCTATAAACTTTTGTTCATCATGTTTCTAGTTTTTAGGTCAGATTAGCTCAAAATAGATAGATCTATGGGTTTTTAGTCTTTGTTTGACTAGTTTTGGAAAATAGTGTGTAGAGCACCTATGATACATTCCTACCTACAATTCCTCCATCATACAACCGGTTCCAACCCCTAATTTCAAATTCCTTCCCTTCATTTGCCACACTTTCCCAATTTGCCCTAATTTCTACATTTTTGTGCAACATTGCTCTTTCCATCCTTTAACAAATCCAACCACCTTCATCACTCCTTAGCTTCATTTACCAAGTCCTAGACCCATTAACATCCTTATACATCCTTCATTTCCACTTTCCCACCTTTTTTCCACCATCAACCCTCTAAAATCCACTTTCGGCCTATTCCTATAGAACTTCCTATAGAACCCTTGCAGACTTCCTGTAAAAGTTCATGCGAGTAGTTTGTAGAGATCTGATTGTTGTGGAATTCTCCAGAAGGGTGCTAGGGACTCCTTAGGCCCTCTTATCACCTTCCCAACCTCCTGCAAGCACCCAATCCATTTCCTTTTGCGAATAAACCCTTGCACAGTCAAAAATAGTTAAAGCACATGCATAATAATTCTGCAAAATTACTCAAAAATACAAAAAGATGCTTTTCCCATATTTTCCTTCAGAAGTAGCTTAGACACATGCATTTTACCTTTCTAAGATTCAATGGAATCCATTTCAGTAACCTTCATCTCTTTTCTTGCACCAGTAGGGTTAGTCAGTAAAACTAGTGTTTTCTAGGGTTTGCATTTCCTTTCAGCTTTCCACTTCTTTATGCAAGTAGACTAGCATCTTTTGAGTTAGCTTTCATCCATCACAGTTAAAAGATTCTTCTAAGAACTCGTAGAATTTGTCTTAAGCTCCTAGCGAACTTGTGCCAATTGATCAAGTGACAGCCTGCAGTGAGAGCTAGTACTTGTGCATACAACACCGTCGCTTCCGAGATTGTGAAGAACTACCGGGTTGATAAAAGTAAAGAAGAGAGTCCTAGGAATTGCAGCATCATTGCTGCAATATTGGAGCCCACCATATTTTTAGTGCCATTGCTGGGGAAGTGTCAGAGTATTTGTGATTACTGCTTTTCTTCTATTTTCTACTGCAACCTTCTGCTAAGTAGTTTAATTCAGCAAGAGTAGAGTAGTTGTTTCATTTCTATTCTACAATTTAATTTCCATAAAAGTAGATTAGACATTTCCTACTTTCATTTCATTTCAGCAAGCCTAAATTAGATATTTCCCACTTTCATAGATTAGCATTTCAATTCCACAATTTCAATTCTGCAAGCGTAGATTAGCATTTCAATTCTCCAATTTCATTTCAGCAACATAGATTAGTCATTTCCTGCTTTCATTTCGACTCTGCAATTTCCATTCCATCAAGGTTTATTTTAGTTAGTTGCAATTTGTTGTTCAATTAATTTCAGCTTTGCAGGTACAATTAAAGGAAAAAAACAGAAATCAACCCAAAAATATTTCATTTCATGCCTCGTAGGAATAGAGACAATTCAGGAAAATTCTTACCCAACACCCCCACCACATCACTGAGTCACCCTTATCCCTTCTTTGGTGGAAGTGATCCAGAAGAACCTATAGATGAACCTCTAGGGATATACGAAGATCCTATAACAAAAGAAGAGTAAGAAAACATTCCTCCAGAGACCACAGCTGAACACAAAAACAGTATAGGAAATGAGGAGAGAATAGAAGGTGCATTTCCCATCTAAGAGACTAATGGGGACACAAAAATGAAAAACATAAGCCCCTCAGCCTTACCTCACTTCAATGGATTGACCACTGAAGACCCTGATACCTTCTTGTTTGAGTTTGATGTCCTTTGTTGAACTTATGACTCTGCAAGATGAACAAAAGTTGAAACTCTTTCCCTCTACCCTCAAGGATGTAGCACTACGCTGGTTCATGGGGTTACCTGGAAACATTATCACAACTTGGGCTCAGATGCAGCAAGCCTTTAAAAACAAATACCGGGATTACTGTAGGGCAAAGGAAACAAAGGGAGAAATCTTTTGGATGACCATGGGAAGTGATGAATCTTTAGAAGACTATGAAGAAAGGTTCCAACTCAGTTATAAAAGGGCCAGGTGCACACTTGACCCTGAATCTCTGAAGCTGGTTCTACTTCCAGGAGTCCCTGAAGACCTTCTAGATACCCTCCATTTGCTGGCTGGGGGAGACATCTACCAACTACCTTATGATGACATAAAGAATATGTTTAGAAATCATTCTAGGGTAACCCGGAATAGAGGTAGGGGGAGTCAGCTTTCAGCTAGTGCCACCTTCTCCAAACATGAGTTTTCAAATCAGATGGAAGACCTTAAAAGTGAGGTGAGACAGACCATTGCCATGCAAATGGATACCTTCCGAATCCAATAGAAGCAAGAGGAAGCGAAGAGGGCTTTGGCCATCTTTTGTCCCAGATGCACAAGGAAGCATCCTAGGAACGAGTGTCCATTGCACTCCATAGTGGTATGTTTCATTTGTGAGGTAGACCACCCTACAAATCAGTGCCCAAACTTACCCAAAATTAAAGCTATGTACCAAGGGGCTAAAGGAGCCATTGAACCACTCTAGTTCATGACCTAAAGGAGGCCACACGGACCCAGACCTTACCAGCAAGGGATGCAAGGGACATCCCAGACTTATTACAACCCCAACCAATCCACTCACATACCTTCTTAGGGTCCCCCTCCTCATCCTTCCTAGTCTGCACCCCCTCCTTGGTCTTATCCATGTCAATACCATACTCAACCTGCTACTCATTCGTTTCATTCTCATGTTCAGCCACAACCTCAGTGGAATGCACCTCAACACGGGTGGAGGCCCAGTACAACTATCCTCCCACTATTTTGCCTCCACCACCTGCTCAACCATAAACATTACCTCCTGCTCCTCCAAGAAAACCCTAGATGCCTGCTCAACCGAACCTGAACCCCAATAACAGACAGACCTAGCAAGTATATATTGGAGAGACAACATGCCCTACCTATGTTGTGGAGATTCAGGAGATCAACCTATGATCTAGGAAGGTCCTCTCAGATAGCCAACCTCCTCCTAAGGCGGATGAGGAAGAAAAATAGGAAAGTGAACCCAAAGCCATTCCACCTTCTCCTGAGAGACTAGCTAGAACCACGCAACCAAACCCAGAAGAGACTGAACTTCTGGGAGAACTTAAACAGTTATGTGTAAAAATACTACTTCTCCAGGCCATAAAAGATGTACCTATTTATAACAAATTGATCAAAGAGAACTGTTTTAGGCACCCAGGTAGGTGCAAGAGAGATGCCCCAACTATCAATGTAATATGACAACTGTCCGATTTGATGTTGGGACAAATAATTTGTCCAAAATATCTAGACCCTGAGAGTCCTGTAGTCGATGTCCACATCAATGGCACCATAATCCCCCATACTCTGATTGATGTAGGGGCTACCATTAATGTGATGACGAAGGACACCATGCTCAAACTCAACCTTTAGAGTGCCCTAAGAAAGACCTCGATAGTACTACAGTGAGCAGACCACTCCACTGTGATCCCCGAGGGGATTGTGGAATATGTCATGGTCTCCATTGATTCTTGGGAGTACCTTGTGGAATTTTTGGTAAGGCCTTGGTTAGCTATTACAGATGCTTACATAAGTTGTCGAGCTAGGAGCATGACCATTTAGAATGGGCCTATGTCCAAATAGCTAGTCCTATATCCTCCTGCCCACCTCTGCTAGAACATGACTTACCTCTCTGGTTGGAGGAGGAAGATGAGGATGAAGTCTACTCTACACCCTTGTGCACAGTGGAAGCCAGCATGGGAGGTCCTCAAATCGAGGATGACCTTATTGAGAATTTGATTCAAAATCCACCTCCCAGTGCGCTGCCATTAAAGGAGTTAGTAGAAGACACCCAAGCCAGTGCTTTAGTGGATCTTAGTGTGGCTGATCCGACCTCTCTCTGAGTTAAGAATGTGGAATTTGGCCTTGAAAGAACCTTTAATAACAACTCAACCCTATCCCCATCTCAGGAGAAAGAGCTATATAGGTTATTGAACAACCATTTGGGTGTTTTTGCTTGGAGCTATAAGGAGATGAAAGGAGTCCACCCTTTAGTCTGTACCCATCACATTTACATTAAAGAGGATTGTAAGCCATTCAGTCAGCTCAGAGGAGAATGAAGCCAACCCTTAAGGACATTGTCAAAGAAGAACTGCAAAAGTTGCTAGATGTAGGGTTCATCTACCCCATCTCTGATAGCAAGTGGGTTTCTCCTTTGGTGCTTATGCCCAAGAAAAATGACAAGTGGAGAATCTATGTAAATTATCGAAAACTTAACAAAGCTACTGAGAAGGAACATTTCCCTTTTCCTTTCCTAGATCATGTGTTAGATTTCCTGGCAGGGAAGAAGTTCTTTTCCTTCCTAGATGGGTTTAACAGGTATAATCAGATCCAAATCAGCTTGGAAGACCAAGATAAGACCACTTTCACTTGTCCATGGGGTACCTTTGCCTACCTGATCCTTCCCTTCAGGTTATGCAATGCTCCTGCCACATTCCAAAGAGAAACACTAAGCATAGTTGCTGAGTTGGTTCATGATTTGATGGAAATCTATATGGATGATATTACCCCTTATGGTTCTAACTTCCAAGAAGCATTGACTAACCTGGGAAAAGTTTTAACCAAGTGTATTGAAATGAACCTGTCCCTCAGTCCTGAAAAATTTGAATTCCTAATGACTAAAGGGACCATGCTAGGTCATACAATTTCTTAGCAAGGATTACAGGTGGATCCCAACAAGATTGTTATGATCCAAAGGGTCCGACCTCCTCAAAAGGTAAGATATGTTTAGAGTTTTCTAGGCTTAGTAGGATATTATAGAAGGCTCATTAAAGATTTTAGTAAGCTAGCCTCTCCATTTTTTTCTCTTTTGGGGAAATATGTTGAGTTTATATGGAATGACAACTGTCAAGGGGCTCTCGATGTGTTAAAAGGTAAGCTAGTAATTGCCCCAATCTTGAGAGGTCCAAACTGTGCCCTACCTTTCCACATCCATACAGATGCCTCGAACGAAGCCATAGGAGCAACCTTAGGACAAGTTGAAGAGAAGCTACCATATGCCATATATTTTGTCAATAAAAACCTGTCCAAGGCAGAGTTAAACTATACTGTAACTGAGAAAGAGCTCCTAGTTGTAGTCCATTCCCTAAACAAGTTCAGGCACTACATCGTTAGTTGTCAAACATTTGTACAGACTAATCATGCTACAATTAGGTATTTGATGAATAAACCTGATGTAAATGCTCATATCATTAGATGGTTACTTTTATTGCAACAATTTGATTTGACCATTGCTGATAAGCTAGGTAAGGAAAATGTTGTTGATAATTCTCTGTCTAGACTAGATTTGCCTACTAGTGAAGAAGGGACGGTGTATGATCAAATGCCAGATGAACACCTATTTGCTATTTCAGTACTCTCTCCAAGGTTTGCTAATATAGAAAATTACCTGGTTTTAGCACAGTTTCCACCACACCTATCCTTAAAAGATAAGAGCAAGATCACGAGGAAAGGTGCCCCATTCACTTGGATTGGGGCCAACCTATTTAAACTTGGCCTAGATCAGATTTTGAGGCATTGTGTCAGGGAGGGTGAAGTTTTTCACATCCTCCTAACCTATCATGATGGGCCCTGTGGAGGCCACTTTGCAGCAAAAAGAACCACCTTCAAAATTCTACAGGTAGGGTATTATTGGCCCACTCTTCATCAAGATGTCAAGAGATACATCAGCCAATGTGACCGATGTCAAAGGATGGGGAAACCAACTCCAAGGGATGAGATGCCCCTACAAGCCCAAGTAACTTTCGGGCCATTTTAGAAGTGGGGCATGGACTATGTGGGTCCTATCAACCCTCCATCAAAACAAAAGTATTACATCATTGTGTGCATGGACTACCAAACCAAGTGGGAAGAAACAAGGGCAATCATGGCAACAATAGAAGAAAAAGTAGTGGAGTTCTTGAGGGAAAATATCTTCTACAAGTTTGGCTACCCAAAAGAATTAATCACAGATCAACGAAGTCAGTTTACCTCCAACCTGATTGAAGACCTACCCACTCATCAGAAGATTAAGCACAGAACTTCGACCTTGGATAGGTGGAAGTCACTAACAGAGCTTTGGAAGAGATTTTGACTAAATTGGTGAGCAACAACAGAAAATATTAGGCAGATCACTTGGTTGAGGCCACCTGGTCCTATAACACTACTTGGAAAACTAGAACAAGTTTCACACCCTATGAGCTGGTCTATGGGAAGAAGGCTTTGTTGTCCATAGAATTTGAATATAAAACATTGAGGTTGGTAGCTCAGCTAGACCTAGATCTCAACCATGCACAACAGGAAAGATTACTGCAACTGAATGGATTATATGAACACAGAATGCAGGCCCTTCTCCACTCAAAGGTAGTCCAACTTCAAAGAAAGATATGGCATGACTGGCACCTTAAAGAAAAAGCAATTTCAACCAAAAGATTCGGCACTATTATGTGATTCAAGATACAAGGATTTCAAACGGAAGCTGAGGACAAGATGATTGGGACCATATACAGTGGAGAAATGCAATGACAATGGTTCAGTCCTTATTAGGACCATTGAGGAAGAAGCCATCCCCATACTCGTCAATGGGCATCGATCGAAAATCTATAGGAAGCTAATTCCTAAGCAAGAGTTTTTGAAACTCTGGGTAAATCGGTGCTAGTAGTGGAGCAGGTCCCTGTCTCCACTCCACCCACACCTTGAAAAAAGAAAAAGAAAAACACACACAAAAAAAGAAAGAAAAAACACAGAAAAAAAAGAAAAAAGGAATAAAATATCGTTGGGTGAAAGCCTCTTGGATGCACCCTAAGCAAACAGTGAGGATGAAAACCTCCTGGAGGCGCCCCAACTGTCTCAGACTAAAAAGGAAAAAAAAAAAACCTAATTTCTGTTGAATAAATCGCAGGTTGCGGGAAGGTCAGTACAAGGTTTAGGAGGATCGCATAAAACAAAGGGAGAGGTCAACACTAGGCTACAAGCATCCCTCACAATCTATTCCTCCATGACCATTACCCTTTCCTAATATTTGGTCTCATTCAGGCTAATATTTCACCTTCTACAGGAAATTTTGTATCTTCTACAGGAAGATCATATAGAACCTACAGAAAAGTTGAAATCAATCTCAAAAGAGGACCTGAAGGTTGGGAATCTGTCTATGAGGCTTGTAAACCTCTCTACTTCCATCCATTGCCATATGTCACCAGTTTTCCATCTCTCTACACCTCCATTGCACTCATTTTTATGTCCCTGCACAGTAACACAAAGAAATCATGTTTCCTTCATGCTGCTAGAAAACATTTTTAATGACGAATCAAAGCAACGTTTTTTTACTCACCATACCTAATAATCTCCATCTAGACTCCTTATCAGTCGAGACCCTCATTAGTAGTGTAGCCCTACTCATTCTAGTTTGCATTTTAGGAGGAGAAGTAGCTACAGGAAATCCTACAGGATTCCTGTAGCAGCTGATCCCTCTGAAAGACATACTCTAGAGATAGGGACAGCAAAGTATGGCATATGAAACATACATGGAGCTATACTTTAATGTGTGAACATTAGCAACAGCCCGAGGCTAATCATATAGTGTGCAAGAAGCAATAAAAAATGAAGAAATGGGTTCCAAAATCTGAAATCTGCATAACATAGCAGCGACTACGCAGGTCAATGCCTAAACTCATTCTTCAATTGCATAAATCATATTTCAAGGCTGCATGACTATGGGAATGGTTTAGATTGAGTGGAGTTAGTGGCTAGTCAACTAGCCACCCTCGGCCAGCTACGCATCCTCGTGAAATCCAAATGTGCCTTGTTAAATTAAAAATTGCTAATTAGATGCGTAGCTAGCACGTGTGGAGTGTCCATTCAGGAAGAAATATTCGGGACTGGTAGTGGTGGTGATGGATAATGGGAGAAATGGAGCTCATGGCAGTCAAAAAGCATGTAGAAACATTATGGCTGTGATGTAGGATCAATGGTCTGGTCCATCCTCCTCATCCCCTCAACACGAATCACGCCCGCAGTTAGAAGACAACTCAGTTGAAACATGCACCACCCTTCGTTCATTCTACACTCAGGATGTTCTCGACTGGAGTACACATCCACCACTTCCAGAGTAGTTAACCAGTCATCCTCCACCAGTTTCCTGCCTATTTTCAAAAATATCTCACTTACTAGGCTCTACCGGAAGCACAGTCTCATTCTACAAGAGCTGGGAGATTTCTAGAGGAAAGGTTCTACAGGAAAGGAAGAGAATGGCTCTGCAGAAAGAAAACTTGAGATTTTCATCAGAATTCAAGCTCAAAATGAGGTAGGCTTGGGTAAACTCCTCTGTGCATGATTTGTTTGAGTAAAGTGGTGAATTGAAGATGGCAGTAGATTCAAAATAAGAGTGGAAGTCTGCCTATGCATTAAAAAAGTGAATGTCTGCCTACATATTTCCCTGAGTCTACACAGTTTCTTTCTCTCTCTACATTTGAAATCTCCCCATCCTTTTTTTTTTCCAAATTCTCCTGTAAGAAAGATACATGCAGTAGTAAAGGCCTACCTGTGTATGTGTGTGTGAAAAAACGAATATGCATATGTATCTATGTGCTGAGAAAAGAACCTATGTCCTTATCCCCTGTTCTGTAGAAAAAAATTCTTTTTTTTCAAAACTAGGAAGTCAAATTCAGGTTGGCAACAATTTAAAATAGGAGAATGGCTACCATTTGATATTCCAAAGAAGCACCCAGGACATTCCATCTTGGGTTCAAAAGAAACCGAATTCAGATATCTTTTGTTTCAGTGATTGAATTTTTTTTCTTCCCACCTGAGCATTTTCTTTTCTGGTTAAAACATAAAAAGAGCACTCAATTCCATGCCAAAAGGATTCATAAGGAAAGAACCCTTAGACTCTAGAAAATTGCACAAGCACCCTGAGGTGTTGGACCTTTTCACCAGGGAAAATTGGATATCCTTCTTTGATAGAATTCAGGGTTATGATGAGGAGATATCTGAAGAGTTTTTGATGTCCCTGAGACCACATTCGAAGACACATGCCAGAATTAGTTATAGGGGTTTGACCCTAGAACATACACCTGAGATCATCAGTAGAATTATCGGTCTATGATTGGGGTTCCCTTGGAGCAAAGAGGAGAGATCATTGGGACAAGTTACTAAGAAAACATTTTTTCTGCTTGAGGAGCATCCTGTAGAAGACAAAAACGGGGTTAGAAGGACAAGCTTGCCTCCTCTGTGGAGTGAAGTTAGTAATCAAGTAATGAAGTATATCACATGTGAAGGGAGGTTTAACATCATTTACGGATACCATTTCTGGTTGCTACATGAATTAAGGTATGGGATGGAGTTGCCTCCAGCCAAAAAACTGAGCATCCCATATTTCCTCCTTCAGTCCTTAATTGAGTGTGGTACACAGCTAAATGAAGGGATCCTAGATCAGTTGGCCCACCATGGGCTCATCAAACTATTGGTGGAAGATTATTTACACACCTATATTTTACCCATAGCTTGGGAAATCTTCAAAAATATGTCCAGGGATGATGACATTAGAACTTTGGCTGAGAACATCACCCCATCCAACAGTGATGAGGGGGAGAAAATTGAAGAAATTGAGAAGAACAATGATGAAGGAGCACAAGACGTTCAAGTAGAGGCCAAAATAGAGGAAGAACAGAAAGAAAAGAAGAATTTGACAAGAATACTGAGCTTAAAATAGAGAAAGAGACAACAACAAGAACAAAGAAGGGAAAAATGACACAGGTTGGAAAGGAAAGGGCTGAGAAAGCCCAAAAGAAGATTGCCATAACCAAAGCAAGTACCCAACAAGAAAAGGAAAAGACACACCCTGAGATATTAGTAACACAAGAAAAATAAGTGGGCATAGATATTTCTATAGGAAGTGAAGGAAAAGAACAGCAACAAGAGGAATCCCTAGAAAAGTTGGCATGGGAAGTAGCAGCTGTGCTTACTACATTAAGGACACCTACAAAACAAAAAGGGAAACAAAAGAGGCAAACCTCCATGTAATTTAAAGCCAAAATAAGCACAAGGATCAAAGTTGGCAAACCCCAGCCACAATCAAAGGAACCAATTTTCATTGAGGACACAACCACTAAATAGAAGGAAGAGTCTCCTTCCAAGATTTCTATCACCTATGAAAGAGGAAGCCCAAAAACCCCCACATGGAGAGAGAAAATTAGGATGATGGACTTAAACGCAACTCTACAGGAAGCTAAAACATCTCTACAGGAAACTCTAGCCAAGTTAAAATGGACAAAGAAGATGGAGGAGAAGGCAACCAAACAATCACAAGGAGAAGACAAGAGCAAGGAGATACTGGAACCAAGGCCTCAACCTAGTTTGGGTTCATATTACAACTTGTTAGAAAGTGGGAAGATCATCCCATAAACGTTTGTTGTACCACTTTTCTTTGCATTGGAATAGGAATGGGTTAGGAATCACACTTGGATGAGAATTTCCAAATCCAAGGGAGTTGGAGACATAGGCCACTGGAAGAATAGCTAAAAGAATAAAAAATAAAGTTGGCCATGGTGAGGCACATAGAAAGCAGTGAAATAGCCAAATTACAGGAGGAGAATGAGCTGCTGAAAAAGAAGATGCAGCTATAGGAAGGTCATAAGGAAGATAGGCCATCCATTTTGGGAGGGCAATAGTAGCAAGAAGGACCTCCAGTAGATAAGAAAATAACCGAGAAACAATAGAGAGATGAAAAGCTACAAGATGATGTTGAGATGCTGAAAAAACTACTGCAGGAAAAGGAGTCTCAAGCAGCAGAAGAAATATAGGGTTTAAAACAACAGTTGCAAGAAAAAGAAGCCAAAATGGCCTGCATGGCCAGCTAGGCAGTAGAAGCCTTACAATGTAGGCAACCTACTAAGTCCTATGCATTATATCTTAAAGATAAATGGTTGCAATTTCAAATTAACACATTGGCCCAAAGGGGCATCATTCAATTCCAGAATTACAATCAGTTTATGTATTTGTGTGACAATAGCTCAGTTGAAGATAAGGCCAAGTTAGCAGAAGTCTATTTACACAACTTGGCACTTCCAAACATGAATGTATGGGACCCTAACGCTAGATTGGGAGATATACAACTCATGGATATGGCTTCTTGGTTAAGCCATGAGGAAAAGAGGGCAGTAGAAAATTGGAAGGTTATGGACAGGGAGCTAAGTGAGCCACTCATGATCAGGGCAGAACCAGAAGATCCCTTAGCTCTAGTATATGTGCATTAGCACCTTGCCAACAACCCTCAAGTTCTCCCAGACTACGTTGAAAGTTAAGCTTAGGCCATTTCTCACTTTGACGACATGGAAAGATTGTTTGGTGATAATTGCATTCATGCTTACACAAGGAGATGGAAAACATTGTCCCATAGTCTGAAAATAAGAGAATACCACTCCCCAACCAGAGTGACGGAGGCTTTGGCAAGAGTGCCATTTTATAAACAATCAATGCAAAATCTAAAGGCTAACTGGATTGGCCTAAAGTTCAGTCCTCCATTACTTTCAGGACTACTGGAAGGGGTTAAAGAAGAAGAAGAATAGAGGCAATGGGAGGAGGTAGAGAGAAAGGTAAGGTTTCATGATCGAGAAGAGGACATCACCTCAGAAGCCTGTGATGTCAGACAAGCAGTCAAAGAAATCAAAGATGATGAACTAGATTAGTTGCTCAGAGGAGGAGCAACACATTCAGTAGGGCACTGATGATAAGCCCCAAAAATGGGTAACTTTATGGGCTCATTTTACTTATTATTTTTTATTAATCCATGACTCTTCATAGTTTATGTATGCTTCTGAATGTATTTATGTTAATTGAATGAATGAGAATAGTCACTTGACCACAAAGTCCAATACATGCTTATTGCAGATTTTTGGACATCTTTTGGACCAAGGTTAGGCATTTATGAGCAAGTTGGCAGCCAAATATGAAGGAACAAGGCTGAGAATTTGTAGGAGGGGTGTTTCTTGCACTAAATGACCCCTTCCTCAAGTTCTCCACCATCAGCTTGGAGTTCAACAGCCCACCAAAGATGATTTCAAGGGGTAACCGAGCAGGTTTAGTGAAGTGGTTGATTAACTGCAGTTTTGGGCAGCCAAGCTCCTAAAGTTAAGGAGGACTATTGGGAGTCCTCATGTTGCATAAGTAGGAATGCTTCAAGCCTTGGTAGTTTATCTATTGAAGAGTTTGTTTTTGCACTTTAGTGCAGCTCTGCATTTCAGCTCATTTTTGAGCTCTTGTTGTAAACAGTTCTGTGACATGACTATTATTTTGGATTAATGAATATGAATCTCGCTTTGCACCAGCTCTGAGCTTTCTTAGGAGGCTGTAGCTCTTGGGTTTGGGCCCAACCCAAGTTCCAGTACCTCCTTTGTGTACTTTTATTTGTTTTTCTTGCATTCATAGAATAGTTTCTGTTATTTAGGTTAAAATCTTGCTTTGTTACTTAGGTTGATTTTGATTATTAAGAGATTCTTTCATGCTTCAAGTTGATTTGACAGTTTGGTAACATAAATTATCTACAAAAAGGCCAACAAGCAGTCCTTGATCTCATCTCTCCCTGCTTAGAACTATGAGGTCAAAATAGATAGATCTTTGGGTTTTCAGTCCTTTCTTGACCAGTTTTGGAAAATAGTGTGCAGAGCACGTGTGATACATTCCTACCTACCCTTCATCCATCATACAACTAGTTCCAACCCCTAATTTTAGATTCCTTCCCTTCCTTTGCCACACTTTCCCAGTTTGCCCTAATTTCTACATTTTTGTGCAACATTGCTCTCTCCATACTTGAACAAATCCAACCACCTTCATGACTCCTTAACTTCATTTACTAGGTCCTAGACCCCTTAACATCCTTATCCACCCTTCATTTCCACTTTCCCACCACTTTTCCACCATCAACCCTCTAAAATCCACTTTCGGCCTGTTCCTGTAGAACTTCTTGTAGAACTTCCTGTAGAACCCTTGCAAACTTCCTGTAGAAGTTCGCGCAAGCAGTTTTTCGAGATCTGATCACTATGGAATTCTCTAGAAGGGTTCTAGGGACCCCTTAGTCCCTCTTCTCACCTTCCCAACCTCCTGCAAGAGCCCACTCCATTTCCTTTCGCCAATAAACCCTTGCACAGTAAAAAATAGTTAAAGCACATGCATAATAATTCTGCAAGATTACTCAAAAATACAAAAAGATGCTTTTTCCATATTTTCCTTCAGAAGTAGCTTAGACACATGCATTTTACCTTTCCAAGAGTCAATGGAATCCATTTCAGCAACCTTCATATCTTTTCTTGCACTAGTAGGGTTAGTCAGTAAAATTAGGGTATGCTACAGTTTGCATTTCCTTTCAGCTTTCCGCTTCTTTCTATAATTATACTAGCCTCTTTTGAGTTATATTTCATCCATCATAGCAAAAATCTTCTTCTAAAAACTCATAGAAGTTGGCTTAAGCTCCTATTGAACTTGTGCCAGTTGATCAAGTGACAGCTTGCAGTAAGAGCTAGTACTTGTGCATACAACACCGTCACTTCCAAGTTTCTTACGAACTTCCGGGTTGATAAAAGTAAAGACGGGAGTCCCAGGAGTTGCAGCATCATTACTGCAATACTGGAGCCCACCAGTCTACACACCTACCTCTTTATGTCCGAATATTTGAGTCTCTAGATGATTTTTCTGAACATATATGGATGGAGTCTTTTCTTCTACCGTTATCTATTCTTCTAGTGCTTCATTGGTTTTTTCTTCAAAATTAGTCTGATTTGATGTGGGAGGATAATCCTCATCTTCTTCACAATCTTCGGTTTTTATTTTATTTGGATTTTTGCATGCTTCATCAACCACAACATCAATACTTCCGATAATTTTCCCAAGTCTTTTATTATAACTTTTATATCCTTTACTTTGCGAAGAGTAACCAAGGAGAATACCTTCATCTGTTTTGGGTTCAAACTTGCCAAGTTTTTCATTAGTTCTTTTGATGTAACATTTTCTTCCAAAAACTTTGAATTATTTTACAGTAGGAGTCTTACCATACCAAAGTTCATGTCGAGTTTGAGTGTTGTTTACCCGAACATTTGCTTGGTTGAGAATAGTGACGACAGTGAATGTAGCTTCACCCCAGAAGGTTGCAAGAGTTTCAGAATCATCTAGCATAGCACGTGCCATTTGTTGAACAATTATGTTCATCCTTTCTACCACTCCATTTTGTTGAGTGCATTTTTATTCTATGTTCTTCACAAAAGTCAAACAATTCATCTGAGGTAAATTCCCCTCCTCAATCAGATCTGAGGCATTTGATTTTGCGATCTGATTCATTTTCAACCAAAGCTTTGAAGGCTTTGAATTTTTCAAATGCTTCATCTTCATGCTTTAGAAGTCCTATCCAACACATTCTGGAAAAATCATCAATGAACAATATAAAGTATTCTTCTCCAAATGATGAATTTTTCCTTGATGGTCCACATAAATCAGTATGAACAATTTCAATAGGCTTACTAGCTGATCCTTCCTTTTTAGGGAAGTGTGATTTGGTTTGCTTACCAAATTTACATGATTTGCATATTGTATTTTATGGAATGTTGATATAAGGAAGATCACGAACAGCCTGAAATCTGCATGTTTTTCTTATTTGAGAAAAGCTTAGATGCCCCAATCTTCTGTTCCATAGCCATTGTTCATCATTTTTGCTTAGATAGCACTCTTGTTGTCCTCCCTTGAGTATGTATAAGTTGTTTGGAGTTCTTATAATTTTGATCATAGTTTCTCCTGTATCAAGCTCATGAATGACACATCCAATTGATCGAAATACTACCTCATTTCCTTGATCACACATTTGACTAACACTCAACAGGTTATGCTTTAGACCATCAACATACATAACATTCCTAGATTTAACTTTTTCTTTTAAGAGAACAGAGCCTTTACCTTTTGTGATAGCGAGTTTCATTTCCAAATGAGACCTTCTTTTCTTTTTCTAAGGCATTATATGACTGAAGTTTTTCTTTGTCACTTGTCATGTGCTTTGAGCATCCATTGTCGATGTACTGCTAATTTTCTTGTCCTTTTGCATACGAGGCTATACCACATCTTTCTGTTTATGGTTCTTTCTTTATCCATATTTTTGGATTTAATGGAGTTTTCTCCTTCTAAGATGTTTTCCGAAATTTACTCCTGCATTCATATTCTTCATGACCGAAGTTGTTGCACATAGAGCCTTATATTTCATTTTCAAGAAGAGAAAAGTTATTGTAGGTGTGTTTCATGATCCCTATCACATTCCTTTGATTTTGTGCTTCTTTAGTCATGATGTTCTTGTAAGAAACACATTGAGAAACTTTGTGTCCAAAGTTATGACATGAAAAACATTGGCCATTAAAGAAGTTCCTGTGATTATCGAATCTATTAACCTAGTGATTGTAGTTTCTATTGGTATTCATTCTTGAAATAGATTGAGTATGATTTACCTAAGGTTGGTTATAACTTCTATTCATCCTTGAAGTAAATTGAGCCTAATTTACTTGGTGATATTCTTTATGTCCTTGTTGACGATTGTCAAACTGTTCACTACTCTTTGCTGCATCAAGATAGCTTTTAGTGGAGGTTGAAAATTTATGTGCTTGAGATGCTTCTTCAGTATATCCAAGACCTTTCTTTATCAGAGGATAACACTGCACTTTGATAATTACATTTAATTTTTCTCATCCTTTAACAAATATAAGATTAAGAGCTTTTGTTTTCTCAATATCCTTTCTTAGACCCACAATTTCACATTCTAGTTTTTCATTGTGTTTTTCTCTTTCAGCAAGTTGGAATGTCAAAGCATCTATAATTATATTCTTTTCTTCTAAATAGATTTTAAGATTAGATATTTCTTCATAAAGGTCATCTTCATCTAAAGCATCCAAGAAATCATCATCTTCAAAAGCCATCACAAGTCTATATTCATTACTATTTTCATCTTCATCACTAATTGATAAACAATCACTATCTTCATGCATATAGTAGCTCTTCTTACATACACTTTGTTTTATATTCCATTTTGCTGATTCCTTAACTTTATCAAGCTTATCTTTATGAGGAAATTTTGCAGCATAATGATCGACTCTTCCACAAGAAAAACATTTGAAAGGTAGGTTACCTCTGAATCTTCTGGAACCCCATTTAAGGTTCGACTTGACAAAGTTTACTTCTTCCTCTCCTTTTAAAATATGTCCTGATTCATCGAGTTATTCTATTTTTGAAGATTTAAATGTGGATTATATCATATCTGATGGACCTCATTTTCTCATCTCAAAAGCAGTTAAGATTTCGTGCAGCTGTGTCATAGTAATAGTCTGAAGATCCTACTTTTATTCTATGGTAGATACTTTTGATTCAAACTTAGAAGACAAGGATCTCAAAACCTTTTCAACTAAAGTAACTTCTTTTATCTCTTCACCCAAATTCTTCATGCAATTAACAATCTCATCTATACATAAGAAGTAACTAGCTATACTTTCATCATTATGCATTTTGAGAGTTTCATATTGAATTCTGAGAGTTTGCAGGTTTTGCACATTTTACCTGAGAGTCTCCTTCATAGCTTAGAACGATTTTGTCCCATATTTATTTGGCATATTTGAGCTACATAACTTTGACAAATTCTTATTTTGATAGAATTCCTAATAGTGTATTGACAGTGTTGGCATTGGTTTCATATTGCTTTTTACCTACTACATATGTAGGAATTGTTGATGGAAATGTATATCCTCCTTCCACGATCTCCTAGACATCTATTCCAAGAGATTGAAGATAGGCTATGGTTCTTACCTTCTAATAAACGAAGTCTCTTCCATCAAAGATTGGTGTTATGATGGGTCCAACTCTTTCTTGATTACTCATGATGATGGATCTTCCTTCAAGCTACCAAGCTTCTTCTAAATGACCTGCTCTAATACCAATTGTTGGAAATAATACTGAGAGGGGGGTGAATCAGTATTAGCAAGTCAATTATTTTTCATTTCCATAATCAGATTCATATATGGTACTTCAGTTAAGGGAATCCACGCGTATACACAACTATATTTAAGGCAACTAGCATATATCCTATGAACTTATGATTCAGTTAATTCATCATATGTTGATCTTTAATTAGTGCATCAGAACAATATAAATAGTAACCAGGTGCAGTAAAAAGAAGAACAGTCAATCACACACATGAACACAAGATATAAGTTGGAAACCCAATGTGGGTGAAAACCACCTACTGCAATTATCTATATCTTCCTTTTAAAAAGAAACTTATTTTTACAATTTTTGTAATGGTGCAGTCTTATACCAGTACGTAGGCTTCTACTTGGAGAAGGCTACAACCTTCTCTTTTCTTCCAGGGACCATGTTTCATAAATTTTCAGACTGGATCCATCAATAACATCATTCAAACATCAAATATATCTGCATCAAGCAATCTCCTTTGCACCAACCATAACTGAATCAATCAATCAATTTTTAGAATGTTGTAACCAGAATATAGTAACTAGAATACAGTAACCAGAAACCAGAACACTACAACACCAAACAAAAGTAGCTAAAACATATTTTATGAGGTATATGCTACTTCCATGTGTCTAACCTACGTGCATACACACTTTTCTCAAGGTGAACTTGCATATATATCTGCAAATCAAATTTAAAATGCATACACTTCTTCGATATGCAAAACCAATGTGTATACATGCCTTTTCTAAAGTGAACCTGTGTATAGACCTATAAATGATGATTTAAACTTTACAATAATTCCAGGCATTAGTTATACCTATATCATCATATTTACAGAGTACAACATGTGCTAGTTATTCCGATAAATGATCAAAACCACACAATATACTTCACTTCAAGCCTTAAGATCTTGACCCATCATTAGAACGTATCCTTCATCAAGAGCTAAGGTTCATCCTTGGTTCAGAAATAGCTATGCACCATAACCCAATAACCTGTATACTAGTTCTTGCTCTTCATTAGATATTCAATACTTGAGTACATTTTCCTAATGATATTCTCCTCCTTTTATAGCCTTAGGCCTTACTCAATACCATGGACCAAAACCACTTAGGACGAATACCTTAGACCAAATACTTGGGGTCAACAGTTTGGACCAGATATCTTGGACCAATACCATGGATCAAAATACCATGGACCAAATACCATGGATGAAAACTTAGTTTTCCAACATGTACATGCCTTTCCTTCTATGAAAGTGTGTGTTTATGCTATACGCTCCTTTTGGTCTGCTAGCCCCCGTGTACACGTGGCTGGGTCAATGGGGAACAAGCGTATAGCTCTCTTTCTTCATTCTGTGAGTTCGAACTATGATCTGTCATATGAGTGAGTTGCCATCAAGGACAACATTTGTGTCATAATGCCAATAGAAGAGGTGAGAAGGATTATCCTAGAAGGAGTTCGAGATCATATTGTCTCGAATCTCCATGGCAAGGAAACTCCATTTTCAATGTAGAAGGAATTGACATACTTGCTTCAAAATAGCAGTGACCACAGGAAGTTGGCACTTAAGGACAAGCTCAGAAAGATCAACATGGAGAAGGGTGAATCAATTCTAAAGTACTTAACCGAGGTTACCTATTGTCAGGATGAGGTTGGAAGTGTTAGCATTACTGTTCCAGAAGATGATCTGGTGAGCCTAACACTTTTACGACATCTGAAGATCTGTCATTGCTACCAGGAATTTGTTAATGGGAGGGAGAAGCTACCATAATGGGAGTGATTGTGGTTCGACTTGGGTCAGGAAGAGATTTGGTGGAACACCAAAGATGAATTCTCATTAAACCATGATGATGAGGAAAATTCTGCATTAGATGGTAAGGCAAAGAAAGGGAAGAGGAAGTTATCACATTCCAATTCATAATCTTGTTAGGGAGGTAAGAAGAAATACATGTCGAAAATGAAGTGAGTTCACTATCTGTTGGCTTGGTTTGGGCTGATCCATGTTCAATCTATACTGTGCACCAAAAAAACCTTCAATCATTGGCCCTTCTGACAATGACCTACAAGCAGATTGGAGTCTCACCTAAAGTTACTATGGGAGGATGTAGAAACAGGTTTCTGCAGCCTTGAAGGATTAGGAGATGTGGTATTATTATGTTATCTTATTCTTATCATTTATAAATCACTTCGCTGCATTAGATTAATCACTTAAAAATGCCATATAAAACCATCGCTACGTTGAAGTAAAATGCAATTGTAATAGATGCTACTATACAGCAGATAATAAAAAATATACACATCAAAACACCAATTTACCATGGTTCACCCTAGTGTAGGGATATGTCCACAATAATTGTTACTTAATATAAAAAATGTTTGAACAACAAACACTTCTTTGCCTGAGCACTAAGTTGTAGGTTGTCTACACACTTAGCTACAGACTTAGGTCTCGATGCACTTCGCTGAAGAGCCTCACCTTCTCTACCAAATTGCAAATCACAATAAGTTTCCCATAACACTAATCTGGATCAATTTGATTTGATTTGATTTATATCTCTTCTTATTATTTTACCCTATATATACTATTACATTGTAGGGTTAGATCATCAAAATACCATGGTCCAAATACAATGGACTCCCTAAAACAAGAAACTATGGTCCCAAAGCCATTGATCACATACAAAATCTCACTTTTACAAAAAAGAGGGGCTTCGACCCACCTGGAATCCCTTATTTACCCGTGTGGTATATTCAACATGGTCCAATGCATGGTCTGCTTTGCGCTCCACTCCATGCTGCACTACGTGCTCCGCCCCTCAAAATACAGAGTCTTTGCCAAAATTTAGGCCAAGTTGGGTTGCACCCAATAGGCCTCCAACTCTCACATGTGACTCGTCCTGAGTCACTCAGCCGATCTGCTTATGATATTCAATGCAATGTTGTTTTAGGCACTATTAAAGTGCTACAGAATGTCTGTGACCCATTTATCTTCGTTGCACACTTCCTCTAAGAGTGCTTCTGTCGCAGGTTATGTACCCTTCTGCATCACTTCTTTCTCTCTATCTCTATAAGCTCTTGAAGTTTCTCATCCACTACTTGGGATAGTTGGAGAGCCTCATCCTGCGATGGCTGATTTCTCTCTATCAGAGCCCACTCTTCCTTACTCAACTCCTTTATCTTCTTTTGGAGGGAATTTCCATCACTGACCTTTGCGAACTTCCATGAGATTGGTAAGGTTCTCACAGTTTCCAAAATATCCTTTAGATGTTGTTGCTTTTGTTGAATATCCTCTTATAGCTTCAGTGCATTTGCATCTTCCTGTGGTGAAGTCCAAACTTGTAAGATCTCATCAAATAGCTTCCCAAAATCTACCACTACCGTGAAGATGTCAAGCATTGCAGCTTCATATCGACCTCCCTTTGCTTTCAATCTTCCTGTGATGTGGTTGGTTGTAGCTTCGTTTGTAGCTTGTTGATCTTCATCTCTTATGTGAATTGTACATCCATAACCTTATCCTTATATCCTTTTACTGCAAGGCTAAGCTTCACATCTTGTCCTCCACTGGTTCTTCTTCTCGGACATCAATATCCAGAATCTTGCAGCATGTTGCTTTGACCACCTCATTTAGTTGTTGTTGTTGTTGTACTTTCCAATCCCTCTACTAGATTTCTAGATCGAGCTTCTACGGCAGTGAAGCTCGCTCTCTCTCTACCTGAATTTTTAACTACGAAGTGTGCCGTTCACACAACTTCAACTCATCTATGATATCCTTTTACTGCAAGGCTAAGCTTCACATCTTGTCCTCCACTGGTTCTTCTTCTCGGACATCAATATCCAGAATCTTGCAGCATGTTGCTTTGACCACCTCATTTAGTTGTTGTTGTTGTTGTACTTTCCAATCCCTCTACTAGATTTCCAGATCGAGCTTCTACGGCAGTGAAGCTCGCTCTCTCTCTACCTGAATTTTTAACTACGAAGTGTGCCGTTCACACAACTTCAACTCATCTATGATCTCTAGATTCAACTTTTGTAGTCTCTGAAGTGGTACTGCTGTGATGTTCATGTTCACATACCTTCACTCTTTGGCCTACTGCTATACTTTAGCAGAGTCAAACTGTAGGGTTCCAATAGTTATTGGCGTTATTCATGCTACAAGTGTGGGCTCTATTGGTCTTTCCTCTCCAAGCTTCTCCTCTACCTGCAATGGTTTTCTGACTGTCTGTGCCAATATATTCAATTATATAATGCACTCCATAACACCTATTAGAAGTGTGGCATAGCTATCTACTAATTTGTTACATGATTCTACTATTTCTTCCTAAATCTTGTCCCCAATTTGGTCCAAGTCCCCATCAGTGAGGACCACTGAAATTATGTCATTTTTCTTGTCTTTCTTCTCTTTCTTTTTACTTCTTGTGGTAGCTTCGGTGTGTGCCTCCCTCTTATCTATGACATCATGGTATATCTTCATATCTTCGGATTCTTTGTTCTACTCATCACCTTTGGGAGGATCCTGGTGACCCTCCTCATATTTCTCCTCTTGTTCTGATTCTTGTTCATCCTTATCCTTCCCACTCACTTCCCCATGCTCTGTCGCGTCCTCGTATGACAAAGTATCCTGTCTCTGTGTCTCTAGTGTAGTGATCCAGAATGTTGTAACCAGAATACAGTAACTAGAATACAATAACCAGAACCCAAGCTAGAACCCAGAACACTACAACACCAAACAAAAGCATCTAAAACATATTTTATGAGGTATATTCTACTTCCATGTGTCGAACCTGTGTGCATACACTCTTTTCTCAAGGTGAACTTGCGTATAGATCTACAATCAAATTTAAAATGTATACACTTCTTTGATATGCAAAACCAATGTGTATATGGGCATTTTCTAAAGTGAACCTGCGTATAGACCTATAAATGATGATTTAAACTTTACAACAATTCCAGACTTTAGGTATACCCAGATACTCATATTTACAGAGTACAACATGCACTAGTTATTCAAGTAAATGATCGAAACCACACAAAGATACTTCACTTCAGGCCTTAAGATCTTGACCCATCATTAGAACGTATCCTTCATCAAGAGCTAAGGTTCATCCTTGGTTCAGAACCAACTATGCACCATAACCCAATAACCTGTATACTAGATCTTACTCTTCATTAGATATTCAATACTTGAGTACATTTTCCTAATGATATTCTCCTCCTTTTATAGCCTTAGTCCTTAATCAATACCATGGACCAAAACCACTTAGGACCGATACCTTAGACAAAATACCTGTGGTCAACACTTCAGACTAGATATCTTGGAACAATACCATGGATCAAAATACCATGGACCAAATACCATGGACCAAAACATAGTTTTCCAACATGAACATGCCTTTCCTTCTATGAAAGTGTGTGTTTATGCTATACACTCCTTTTGGTCTGCTAGCCCACATATACACGTGGCTGGGTCAATGGGGAACCAGCGTATAGCTCTCTTTCTTCATTCTGTGAGTTTGAACTGTGATTTTTCATATGAGTGAGTTGCCATCAAGGGCAACATTTATGTCATAATGTCAATAGAAAAGGTGAGAATGATTATCCTAGAAGGAGTTCGAGATCATATTGTCTCAAATCTCCATGACATGGAAACTCCATTTTCAATGTAGAAGGAATTGACATACTTGTTTCAAAATAGCAGTGACCACAGGAAGCCAGCACTAAAGGAAAAGCTCAGAAAGATCAAGATGGAGAAGGGTGACTCAATTCTAAAGTACTTAACCGAGGTCACCTATTGTCAGGATGAGGTTGGAAGTGTTAGGATTACTATTGCAAAAGATGATCTGGTGAGCCTAACACTTTTACGACATCCGAAGATCTGTCATTGCTACCACGAATTAGTTAATGGGAGGGATAAGCTACCATAATGGGAGTGATTGTGGTCCAACTTGGGACAGGAAGAGATTTGGTGGAACACCAAAGACGAATTCTCATTAAACCATGATGATGAGGAAAATTGTGCATTAGATGGTAAGGCAAAGAAAGGGAAGAGGAAGTTATCACATTCCAATTCATATTCTTGTTAGGGAGGTAAGAAGAAAGACATGTCGAAAATGAAGTGATTTCACTATCTGTTGGCTTGGTTTGGGCTAATCCATGTTCAATCTATACTGTGCACCAAAAAAACCCTCAATCATTAGCCCTTCCGGCAACGACCTACAAGCAGATTGGAGTCTCACCTAAAGTTACTATGGGAGGATGTAGAAACAGGTTTCTGCAACCTTGAAGGATTAGGAGATTTGGTATTATTATGTTATCTTATTCTTAGCATTTTATAAATCACTTCGCTGCATTAGATTAATCACTTAAAAATGCCATATAAAACCATCGTTGAGTTGAAGTAAAATGCAATTGTAATAAATGCTACTATACAACAGATAATAAAAAAATATACACATCAAAACACCAATTTACGATGGTTCACCCTAGTGTAGGGATATGTCCACAATAATTGTTGCTTAATATAAAAAATGTTTGAACTACAAACAGTTCTTTGCCTGAGCACTAAGTTGTAGGTTGCCTACACACTTAGCTACAGACTTAGGTCTCGATGCACTTCGCTGAAGAGCCTCACCTTCTCTAGCAAATTACAAATCTCAATAATTTTCCCATAATAGTAATCTATATCAATTTGATTTGATTTTATTTATATCTCTTCTTATTATTTTACCCTATATATAATATTACATTGTAGGGTTAGATCATCAAAATACCATGGCCCAAATACAGTGGACTCCCTAAAACAAGAAACTATGGTCCCAAAACCATTGATCACATACAAAATCTCACTTTTACAGAAAAGAGGGGCTTCGACCCACCTGGAATCCCTTACGACACCGCGTGGTATATTCAACATGGTCCAATGCATGGTCCACTTTGCGCTCCACTCCATGCTCCACTACGTGCTCCGCCCCTCAAAATACATAGTCTTTGCCAAAATTTAGGCCAAGTTGGGTTGCGCCCAATAGGCATCCAACTCTCACATGTGACTTGTCCTGACTCACTCAGCTAATCTGCTTATGATATTCAATGCAATGTGGTTTTACGCACTATTGAAGTGCTACAGAATGTTTGTGACCTATTTCTCTTCGTTGCACACTTCCTCTAGCAGTGCTTCTATCGCAGGTTATGTACCTTTCTGCATCACTTTTTTCTCTCTATCTCTATAATCTATTGAAGCTTCTCATCCACTACTTGGGACAGTTGGAGAGCCTCATCCTGCAATGGCTGATTTCTCTCTGTCAGGGCCCACTCTTCCTTACTCAAATCCTTTGTCTTCTTTTGGAGGGAATTTCCATCATTGACCTTTTCGAACTTCCATGAGATTGGTAAGGTTCTCACAGTTTCCAAAATATCCTTCAGATGTTGTTGCTTTTGTTGAGTATCCTCTTGTAGCTTCAGTGCATTTGGATCTTCCTATGGTGAAGTCCAAATTTGTAAGATCTCATCCAATAGCTTCCCAAAATCTACGACTGCTGTGAATATGTCGAGCATTGCACCTTCATGTTGACCTCCCTCTACTGTCAGACTTCCTGTGGTGTGGTTGGTTGTAGCTTCATTTGTAGCTTGTTGATCTTCATCTCTTATGTGAATTGTACATCCACAACCTTATCCTTATATCCTTTTACTGCAAGGCTAAGCTTCACACCTTGTCCTCCATTGGTTCTTCTTCTTGGACATCAATATCCAGAATCTTGTGGCATGTTCCTTCGACCACCTCATTCAGCTGTTGTTGTTGTTGTTGTACTTCCCAATCCCTCTACTAGATTTCCTGATTGAGATTCTACTGCAGTGAAGCTCACTGTCTCTCTACCTAAATTTTTAACTATGAAGTGTGTTGTTCATGCAACTTCAACTCATCTATGATCTCTAGATGCAACTTTGTAATCTCTAAAGTGGTACTGTTGCAATGTTCATATTCACATACCTTCACTCTTTGGCCTGATGCTATACTTTAGTAGAGTCAAACTGTATGGTTCCAATAGTTATTGGTGATATTCATGCTACAAGTGTGGGCTCTATTGGTCTTTCCTCTCCAAGCTTCTCCTCTACTTGCAATGGTTGTTTGATCATCTCTGCCAATATCTTCAATTATATAATGCGCTCCATAACACCTATTAGAAGTGTGGCATAGCTATCTACTAATTCGTTACATGATTCTACTATTGCTTCCTAAATCTTCTCTCCAATTTGGTCCAAGTCCCCATCAGTGAGGACCACTGAAATTATGTCATTTTTCTTGTCTTTCTTGTCTTTCTTTTTACTTCTTGTGGTAGCTTCGGTGTGTGCCACCCTCTTATCTATGAAATCATGGTATATCTTCATATTTTCAGACTCTTTGTTCTACTCATCACCTTCGGGAGGATCCTGGTGACCCTCCTCATATTTCTCCTCTTGTTTTGATTCTTGCTCATCCTTATCCTTCCCACTCACTTCCCCATGCTCTATCACGTCCTCCTATGAAAAAGTATCCGCTCTCTGTGTCTCGAGTGCAGTGATCCACTATGTTGGCCACTGTTGTATCTGTGCTAGGAAATCATCTTTTGTCACTAAATATGGTAAGGGATGCCATCACTTGTTTGTTTCCCTGTGAGCCTATATGTAAATTCTATGGAAGTTAGCATCAAACTTTGTGGTTCACCAACATGTGTAAGTCCATATGATATAAAACAAAAAACATTATGTTATCCTATTTTCGCATCGATTTAGTGGTGTACCACAATGACGCATATCATGTGACTTCACAAACATCCGAGGCTATTGGAGGGAACTACGAATATTTCTTCTCTCCCCATGCAAGTATCAGAATTATCAAAATTAACCTTGTGTAGTGAAATAGAGTACCTTTCTCCTGAGCCTCACAATATGCATCCAAAAGCTCTTGGAAAATATATGTGGCCTAGTTGTACTGAACCCCATTAGCGCACTATGGAGCTAATGAAACCACCGGTGCAAGGTCTTCATTAGTCTAACACCTCCTCATGGTTTTTCCAACCAATATATGTGGCGTAAATTGAACTCCATGGTCATTGATCAAGTTGATATCATAACCTCGCTTCCCTTTTGTCAGTCCAAACTTGTTCTTCATGTTTACTGCTATGGCTCTATCCAGATCTTTCCCAACAAACTCTTCTATGGCGTTCAACCCTTGATAAGGTATTCTTGTGATTCTCCATATTAGCATTGGATCGATAGGGATCCTCTTCCCCATCCATAGGAATCCATCGTAGACTAGCACGAGTAGTTGTCTCACACAAGATTTTCTTCCTGTACTTCTATCAAAATGTGGAACATTCAACATATTCATCAAGCCTGGCTATGCCAATCTAACTGCCCACTATTGTGGCCCTAACTTTGTCACATCACTCTCATAGTAGTGTACTTGTCTTAAGTATTTGTCTAGTGTGAACTGTAGATATTTCATTCTATCATTGAAATCATACTCCACGAACTCTAGTTGCAGAATCTTCCCAAGAGTTTCTCCAGTAAATCATAGTCACTCAGGAAAGAAAGGTCTAAAGGTGCCATACTCCACATCCTTTGATTCTTCCATTGGTTTTGCATATAGTTTTCTTGGTGGAATATGTGGTGGGAGTGGTGACAAAAACACTACACCATTCATTTCCATTTCAACTTGATCTACTTATTCCTCACTATCTCTCTCCTATTCAGGCTGATTCTGAGGTTCAGCGGGTATATTTTATTTTTTATTGCTCATTCTCTGCTCTCTGGTCATTTTATTACACAGGGATCTTTGTTGTGTGCATGATGATGCTATTGTATGTGGTGATGGTATTGCAGGCATATCAGCTGATGTTGCTTCCATGACTCCAGCTAAGCCCTTCTCACTAAATATACAAATAAATTCTTCAAGCATCAGGGCATCCATGCAAAAAATTTTGCAACTTCTTCACAATAGCAACATTCAAACTCTCAGGATAGAAAAGTGCCAAATCTGGGTGGAAAGTGGATTTTTATAGAAAATCTGAATTTCTAACCCCATCATTAGCTCATATTGTGTTCATTAATTTGATATCTATCGCTAGATCCAGTCAAATTGTCCTCCTAAATGCATCTTTCTACGTGTTTCAACAACAACTTTCCTTTCTAAGAGTCATATTTTTCTCGTGAACTTCAATGCATCCCATATTGTAATGAAGCAAACCTTCTTATGTCGATACTCCTACAAACTTTGACATAATCTAGAGACTCCTATGTCGAATCTCTCTGCACAGTAATTTATAGTCGAGTGCCCACTTTCAACTGCATGTGGCATTAAGACTTTTCTCCTTTCTTTAGAGTGAAGTTGTAGGGGTAGGTTTGTCCTTATACAACTTCAACCTACAACCACTTACTCCTCCTTGAACCAATTCTCATTTAACATTGCTAATTGAACTGTGCCTCCATCAATAATATGCTTGATAATGTATGGGCCCAACCAACGCATCTTGAATTTTCCTGGAAATTTTACAAACTTATTGTCACAAAGGAGAACAAGTATCCTACCTATCACTTATTTTTTTTAACATGTCTGTCATGCCAAGACTTTTCTCTTGCTTTCTCTAACTGTTGATGGAGTCCTGCTATAAATCTATCTGCCTCCAAAGTAGGAAACTGTGACATTATTTCCTCCATTATACCAGGGTCTGCCATATCTATAAAAGTTGCAATCCTCAAGCTAGGCATGATGTACTCCATGGGAGTCATGACTTCCTGCCCTTAAAATAACCTGAAGGGTGTCTAAACTGTCAAATTTTTACATGTGATCCTATAAGCCCATAATACTGCTGGAATTCTAAGGTTTCATTCATCTTTGTTCACATTACATACCTTAGTAAGTGCATTCTCCAAAACCTTATTAAATTCTTCTACTATTCCATTGGCCCAAGGATGACGAGGGGTACTCTTCTTATGATGAACTTGAAAACTCCTTAGTCAATGCTTCAATGGTCTTATTTAGGAAGTGTGAAACTTTGTCACTCATCAAAATATTTGGACATCCAAATCTACACAATATATAGTCAAAAATAAACGTCGCAATAGTCTCTATGCTACAGTCCCTTACTAGTTGTGCTTTTGCCCATCTTGTCAAGTAATGATTCATTTTAATTATGTACCTTGCACTGGTCCTCTTTCTAGGTGGGTTGATTGGTCCAAAAAAATCAATGACCCACTTATCAAAGTCTTGCAATGTAACTTGTGGTACCAATGGCATCTCATCTTTTCTGGAAGTATTATATATTATTTGACACACAACATATGCTCGATAGTACTCCTTCTCATCTTTATGTAATTTAGGCCACCACAATACTGCTCTCAAAATATTTTGAACAATAACTTTTCCTGCATAGTGTCCACCAGTTGTGCTCCCATCAGCCTCTATGTAGCGTCCTATCCTGTCTAGGGTACTAGACTAGGCTATATTTACTATCGAACAAGATGTGTAAACTTAGAGGCATGCGTCTAAAGTATATAGACATAAAGGATTATTAGCTAAGTGGTTATGATGGTAGGACACAGGACTTCTTTACGGAAGATTGACGTATGTTAACTATCACCCAAACACTTAGGTCACTCAGTTAATCTACCTAATTACAACACTGTCATTCAATTCATTTATCAAATTAAAACACTGTGTATCACTGCAAACCAAGATTTTAATCCCCTTACAGAGACACTATGCATAAAACCCCTGTTCAGCAAATACTCAGCATTCACTAACATTCATGCAAGATAAAAATATACAGAAATCGTAAGCATACTTTGAAATGATAACAGAGTTCATGACATTGCTTTAGAAGACAACAAAGGATTGAATCCCTTACAGGATATGATTCACGATCTCAGTGATGAACTGTTCAAGCACGATCATAAACATAAGCCATACGCATTCTATTGAAATCAATAGCCAATTCTAATCACTGCGCATATCATTTAATACCCTAAGTTGCAAATGAAAAGAAAATAATAGTATACCAATTTAACGCAGGGCCCGTCCGTGTTCCAGAGGTATACTGGACTGTGATCAACCGATTATCAAATCAACACAACAAGGAAAAGATCGTGACTGTAACTATGTCTTTGATATTAACTTCAAACTCTGTTTTCAAATGAAACAATGATCACCAACTGACTACTCAGAACTGTGTTTACATATGGTTTTACAACCCTTACATTTCAAAAACGAATGTACATTCATGATGTGGCTGTTTTCGCTTTTACCATGTCGTGATTTTTAAAAATGTTTCTATCCTAAATTGATTTCAAAAAGGAACAAAACTAAATCAATTTAGAATGCTTTGCTATTGCTTCCTTTGTCTCCAACATGCTATACTTTGACCTTCGTTGACCGTGCATGTAGGAGGGTCGATTCTGCTATAGGATAGGTATTCGTCCATGCTTGGACATTCTGCTTTTCATCCCTACCCTTCGCTCTAGCCTATTTGTCATGCTACATGTCAAATAATGAACGAATTACAGGATTTTGGAACTTCCTGTACCTATTTTTACCAAAAATCCCTAATTCGTTAACATAAAACTCCTAAATCAATTTTAATGCATTTTAATAACTATAGGACTATTAACTAAGCAATTTTCAAGTGATATGAGAGATATATGATGGAAAGAGGTAGGTAAATGATATGTTTTAGGAGGAAAAAGGAGGTCATGGAATGGTACCAGCATCTCTCCCTGACTTAATGAATTAGCATGTCCTCATGCTCACCGCGAAGTGCTTCCCTTGAACTTTGTCCCTGCCTGTACCTCTGCTGCCTTTAGCAATGTGTCCACATTCTTTTTCACCTAGGCATCTTTCTGACCATGGAGCTCCTGCTTTAATCTTTTGTATTTTTCTTTGAGGGTCTTCTTCTGATTGTGCCACTTAGTGGCCCAATTACAAATATCCATTTGCTCAGCCTCTAGTTCATTTATTCGCTCCCTTAACTTTTCATTCTTCTTTTGAGTCTCTTTACTCTGCGCTCGGAGCATTTCATTTTCTTTCTTGATAACTTTTTCTAGCATATTAGCCTCCATAAGTTCTTCCTTTAATTTCACAATTTGTTTCTCCAGTTTCTTCTTTTTCTTAATGGGAGGTGGTGAACCTTTTTCTTGCTTGTTATTGCTTTCAACCTCTATATCAGCTCCTGGTCCTAGTGGTCACTGGTCACTACTCTGAATATCCATTGGTATAGGTGCATTGGATTCAAGCTGGTCTTCTTATAACTGGGCTTTTGGTGTTCTCCTTGTTCTTCTTGAATAAGTGGTGAAAATTTTATCTTGCTCTGCCTTCTTAGCATCTTCTTTTCTCATTTGCCTAGTCCTTATGCTGCTCACAGGTGGAGGCACTTTGCTTGCTTTGGATGCTGGGATCTCTTCATCGATATCCTTAATGAATCCTGAGTTCTCTTGCAATTCTTCTTTGTCTTCTTCATCTTTAATTTGGTTAGTGGCTAAGAACTCCTTCCACATTTTCCCTCTTCTTTGCAATTCATGCTCAATAAGAATTTTAATTAAGCCAAAGTGATATAGGCTCTTGTCTTCATTTCCCTTCTACTTTTGGATGGTCTTCGACATCTTAGTTAGGCTTTGTAATAGAAAATATAACACACTGCCTTTTCAAGTGTAGCAGTAATTTGATATGGTATAGATAGACAATATTGTAACGGCCTTCGCAGGTTACGAATTTTTCGAGGATATAGACCATCTCATCCCAGGGATGCACCAACCAACTCCTTGGGATGCCTTCTTTCTAGTTAACTGATGAGTCTCTGGATCTAGACATAAATTGAGCCCATGACTTCTCTTTAAATTGCTTTGTCTTAAAGTACTTCTCCCCTTCTAGGCTGATCCCTATTGACTGGGCGATGGTGTCTTCTGAACCCTGAATTAGAAGTTACCTATCAGGGCTTTCTCTCCATTGAATGTGAAAGTGAATTGTTTGGTAACCTCTTCATTACTTCCATGAAATTTCTCTAAAAAGGGAAACCACTGTATCTCTCTGAGAATTGAAATGAAATCTTCATGATATTGAGAACTGTTGAACATGCTCGTCTCGACCCTATTGGTCATTTTGGCAGAGGGTCGTGCTCTAACTCTTCTCTGTTTATGTTTTGCAATTTCAACAAAGAAATTTCAATTTGTTACCTGGTGGCGTCGCTCCCTTAATATCCAGTATGATGCTCGGTCGACTGTCTTGTGACTTTGGTGGGAGTCGAAACCGAATGGTTATATTTCCCTCTTGTGGCGCTCACTGCTTTCAATCCTTACTGTGGAAGTCACGGGAGTTAAATGCGAGCGTGAAATAACTAAGAATGATGGTAAAATAACCAACTACACTTACTTCATACCATATTCATCTTTGGAAACAGAGGAATGGATGTACCACTTGTATAAATGCCATCATAGGAGTGTTGGAAGCATATATGCAATACTGGGGTATGATTTCAGGGAGTCCTCTGAATCATTTAGCTGCGTCGGGTGGTGGAATCATAATTCAGCCATATGGAATACAATGAATATGCCCGCTTTAACATCTGTTCCTTTACCTTTATTTTTTTTTTTAAACACAATCCACCACGTGTCCTGTTTCTATTGGTACTCGGCCAAATGGAAGATGTTGGTATGGTTGTAGGATGAGTTTGGCATAACAGGGTTGATATGAAAAGGGTAATGGATTTAGAGGTACGAAATAGGTTGAAGTATGAAAGATGATAAGAATCAGTGAGATAAGGGATGATGGAAAATGTAGTGTCCTTGAAATCGATCATAATAGTCACAGTCATTAAATTTAACATTAAAAATTAATCTAAGAAATTAAATGTTAAGAATAAGGAACATATTACACTTTTGTTGGCTGTTGTTGCATTGGCATGCTGAGTAGGACTAGTCTCTTTTGACTATTCTTTGTTGTTCATAACAGGTCCCCTGAGATAGATTTGAATGCAACAGGTCCCTTTGAAATCTTGAAGATGTTCATCCAGCTCCTTATATGTATACAAGTTCTTTGAGCTTGGGTATTTGATGGACTCTTGGTGCCCAGCAACCTATGAATCCTTGTAGAAACTTGATGAAGCTTTGTTGAAGTAACCTTGAAGTAACAATCTCTTAATAGGTCCCTTTTATGTGTCTTAAATAGGTCCCATTACTGCTGGTGTTGATAGCATGGTCTTCTGGACAGAAAAGGTCCCCCTGCATAATGTTTATAACCAGGTCCCTCTGAGATAAAACAATGACAAAACAACTTATTTATTGAAATCTAGAATGGTAGAACAAACTGCTTTGGAAATTTACAGTGAGGAGATGAGATAAGAAATCTTTAAGAATTTACAATGGAGAGAGAAAAGAACAAAATGTTGATGCTTCTCTCCCCCACAAAAGTTTTGACTTGTCCTCAAGTCATTATTAAGTTGATAAATCAAACAGTGAACAAAAGAAATAGAATTCTTATCCACCAACGAATTGGTTTTCAAGTAAGAATTCGGGGTTAGAGTGTGCCAGAGGCTGGTTTTCACATCTATCCCAT
>APFE031332021.1:10089-33346 GCA_000404065.3 Pinus taeda
CTTCCATTAAGCACCATTTCTATGGAAAATCTAGCTGAATCAGAGGCTCCAGAGAGTCTACATATCATAGCACCAGCATAGCAATAGGGAGATGCTAAGGAGTCCATGGAGTACATACCAGAGGATTCATGCTTATGCTTGTTTGGGAAATGTCTCCATTGCTTGATAGGGTCCGACTCTACCTCGTTTTCCTTGGTGAAAGCTTCTAAAAATGCCTTGTTTTAATGTTTTTGGGGGTCCGGCAAATGATACATCTTCTTGAAATCTTTTGCATTGAATGTCTCGAGGAAGGAGCTGGCTAAATCCTTAAGAGTATTTTCTGATTTATCACTTGAATCAATCATTCCTCCTTCTTCTTCAATTTCAGTTGGATCCTCGGCTTCGAGTAGATTATATATGCCCTCCCATGATGTCTTGCCAAGGCCTAAACAGGTAGTATCAGCTATTAGCACGAACTTTGTTGGTTTATCTTTCGCTATGACAAGGACCTTTACTTTTCGAGATTTCTTGTACATTTTTGTTGGACTGATGATTTCAGATTAGCTATACAAAATGAAACAGAAGGGAATAATAGTGGAAAAACTTGTTGAAAGCTAATACACAGCGCACAGGACTAACAACAATTAAGCGTAATAGATGCCATGGATCTATGATATATTAAGCCACCACGAATGAAATCCTTGAAGGATTCAACTATAACTGCTCCTTAATGATTTCCCCATAACTTCTAACGTGAAAATTTAATGCCGTAATGGTATGTCGCAACGCAAATTTACAACAGTCCTTTTTAGAATGGATATGGTGACTCCCTAATCTGCGATTAGTGATAATCGCGTATCGCAGATCGGGAGTTACAAGTGCCATGCTTAAATGGTTCCTTTGCATGGTTGCAATTGCGATCAATGGTAAGCTGGCATGGAGAGGCAGCATGCTTTAAAATTGATAAATCATTTAAATTTTCTTTACAATTGACTTATAACTTTAAACCGCACATGTTCACAATACTTCATGTTACAAAAAAATATCATCACCATGACTATTTGCAGTCAGTATGGTTCTATCATCACTTATACTGTCCTCCTAAGCAAGTCTCAGACCTCAGCTCTTCTTGTCAAGCTTTGAAAATGAGAGAAAGACATTAAAAATCAATAAAGCTCTGGGTTCCGCACTTTCTCTCACTTTTACCTGCGGGCCCGCACCCTTTGTTCATGTTGCCTATGTATCTGCACGCTCTGTCTGTAAAGGGGTGGGTGCGTACCCCTGTGGAAGTCAAAAAGGCGCAAGTTTATTCTAAAAAACTCATTTGGGTTAATTCTAGATGATTCTAGAAGGAATTTTGACGTTGATTGTTCGCTCCAAGGTGGTTCATGCATCCCAAAATAGAAGGAGCTAATCCCTTGATAAGAGGAGCTATCCCTTTGAAGGAGGGCTTTATCCCTTTGAAGGAGGACCTAGTAACTTCCCTTTATTGCACTATAAATTAAGGCATTGGGCTGGTTGCTAGAGAGGTTAGAAGCTGAACACTTTTAAGGGTAAATGTTGATGGAATTGAGACTTCCTAGTTAAGCTTGAGAGGAGATATCACATACCTTTTGGCTTCATTGGGAAGTGAGTGAAACTTATCAAAGTAGAGGAGACTTCTTGTTGGACCCTGGGAGGAGCTTGGACAACATCAAGGCACAGGTTGTAAAGTTCTTCTTTGATTTGAATTAATACAATCAGATTCATTTTTCTCAACAAATTGTCTTATGTGGTTTGTTTCATAAATTCCTTGATCATTATGATGGATATGCTTTATGAAATTGGCTTTTCAGGTGCTATTTAATCTGTTTGCTTGTTGTTTTTTGCAGACTTGCTACAAGGGAGCTCATTTGGATCAAAGGAGCGAGGCTTCCACAAACTTGCATTGGACCCAAGGTAGGCCTAAAACACTTGTTTCCCTTTGTTTTTAATTGCATATTTAGAGAAAGATAGTTTTTGATTGGCTTGCTTGTCACTAGATATCTTTAGATACTAGGAAGGTCAAGCTTGTCCGCAAAATCGACTCATTCCGTGTGACACCTCCACATCTTCAACACATGTATAATCGCTGCCAACTCAAGATCATGTGTGCAGTAGTTTTGCTCGTGCTCATTTAGTTTTCACAACTCATAACATACTACCTATCCATCCTGCATAAGGACTCCACCAAGTCATTTCTTGCAAGCATCTATGCATACTACAAACTATTTGTCCAGATCTGCAATCTTTAACACTCATGCATGTGTCAACAACTTCTTGAGCTTCTCAAAGCTAGCCTCACACTCCTCCATCCATTCAAACTTCTTACCTTTTCTCTACAATTATGTGATAGGATAAATAATCTGTGAGAAGCTCCTGATGAACCTCCTGTAATAACCTACCAAGCCCATGGAGGACCTCACCTCATCTACATTCCTAGGAGCTACCCACTCCATAATGGCCCTTATCTTTTTTGGATCTACTGCAATGCCCTCCTTGGAGACAACATGCCCCAAGTAATGTACCTCAATCTAAAATAAATTGTACTTGTTGAGCTTAACATACAAATGATGCTCCCTCAACAATCTCAACATTGCTGCTAAATGCTTGACATGCTCTTCCTCATTTTTAGAATATGCCAATATGTCATCAACGAACACAATAACAAACTTATCCAAATACAGATGCAACACACTATTCATCAAGCAAATAACAGTAGTTGGAGCATTAGTCAAACTGAATGGAACTACAACAAACTCATAATTTCCATACCCGGTCCGAAAAGTTGTCTTGTAAATTTCCTCCTCTTTGATTCGTACCTAATGATATCTGGATCTTAGATCAATCTTCAAGAACGCTGCTGCTCCCTTCAACTGATAGAACAAGTCATCAATCCTCGACAATGGATACCTGTTCTTGATGGTCACATTGTTCAACTGCCTGTAGTCAATGCACAATCTGAGAGTGCCATCTTTCTTCTTTACAAACAATATCGGTGTGCACCAAGGTGATAAACTTGGCCTAGTGTATCCCTTGTCCAACATTTCCTTCAAATACAGCTTCAACTCTACCAACTCAGGTGTGCTCATCTAGTAAGGTGCTTTTGATGCCAGAGTTTCCCCTGGCACCAACTCAATAGAAACGTCTACCTCCTTGTGAGGTGGAAACTTTGTAATGTCCTCAAGAAATACATCCTGGAACTACTATATAATTGGGTATCTTCTCAAAAAAAATTCATCCTCAACTTCCTTACCTTTGTCAATACAAATGTGCGCTACAAATAACACACACCCTTTTATGCGGCTACACTTTGCTTGCATAGTTGTCCCCATCCTAACTGACGTGTATTTCTTCTTTCCCTGTAAGACTCTTGGTTCCCCATTGTCATCCAAACACTCAATAGCTTTGTCATAACAATCCACCTTGGTTCTATGAAGGTATAACCAAGCCATGCCCAACAACATATTGTATGACCCCAACAGTAATACATTCAAATGTGTTGTGGTAGGCATGCCATTTAAATCAAATGCACAAGCTCTTACCCAATGATGAACTCGCTTCTTTATACTTGTAGCCAAATGCACTAACCAAGATTTTGCATGCAATTCCTTATTCAAACCACACTTATCCACCAAGTCAAGACTAACATAACTATAATCAGATCCATGGTCAATCAAAATAGATATAACTTGATCACAAAGCTTACCGTCCATCTCAATTATATATGCCTGATGGTCTGCCTGTTTGTTATCCAATGCTATATAAATACGAGGAATTCTCTAACCACCATCCCAAACAGTCCATGCGTCTTGTGCACTGTATATCCGAGGCCTACCACCCTAATAAGGTGGACAATCTCTCCTGTGATGATCCCCTCCACAAGTCCAACATCGCATGAGCTCCTTATTCTTCTCCTCAGATCGATGTCCCTGTCCTCTATCTGATGCATTGAACTTCTTAGATGGTGCAACATTCTCTTTATTATTTTTAATTTGAGGTCTTTCTCGTTTCTTTTCCCATCTCCCTTTGTTCTTTGCGTTATCTTTCCAGTCTAGTTTATCTCAGATCGACGCTTTGATTTCTTGTAACAATGCCTTAGCTTTTGGATGGTTTCCTCCAATGATTTAGGCTCATCAAACTCAATCTTGTCTTTGAATGCAACCAGTAATCCACTAATGAACCTCTGAAGCTTGGCCTTCTCCTCCGTGAGATAAGGCACACACCTCACTAACTCCAAGAACCTGCTAGTGTACTCCTCACCTGTCATGGATCCAATCTTTAGCTCAAAGAATTATTTTTCCCTATCATCAAAGTATCTCTCCGAAAAATACTTCTTCTTGAACAACCACTCAAACTCACTCCAAGTCAAGTCCTCCTCATGAATACACCTGCCATTCTTCACATCTTCCCACCAAATGTATGCTTTACCTTTGAGACTGAATTTAGCTACTCTGACTTTCACGTTCTCTGAATAGTCATACAACCTGAAGAACTTCCTCATACCAAGAAACCATGCCTCTACATCCTGTGGTTTCTTCATATCTCCATCAAAAGTAGGTGGCTTTGCTTTCTTAAAATCACTCGACAAGTATTCCCTATCACTCCTCCTGTAAGGATGATAATGATGACGATAATAGTGCCTATCTGAATCAGAACTAGAATAATACTCGTGTCTCTCCCTTCTCCTCTCCAGAATTTCCAACGATCTTCCATATCTAACTGTGTCATTTTGAGCTATGAACACCATGTAACCTACTGTCATATGCTCCATTATTTCGGTCCTCCTACTCATAGTTGATCCAACTTGGTCCCCGTCACTGCAAATCTGACAAACTCTAAAGTATCACTACATTTACCTCTGCTTGTTTCTCATGTGCCTGCATGATTATGTCATTATCTGCCTTACAACTCCTTATTTCTTCCTTTAAGCTTCTTAGTGTGTCTACCAAATCAGAAGAGTTCCCAACACCATACTACCCATCTGATTCATAGGCAGAGTCTTTGTATTCTACCATCTTGCTAGCCATTTGATATTTCTTCCTACAAGATATATCATGTCCACTAAACCAAACCACAATAAACCAACGTACCTTAGTATATCTCGGGGAGGATACCTTGTCTACAAGATCAAAAAATCAATGTGATACATGTACAACATAATCATGACAACATATAGAAACACGGCACATAAGTATATAACCATGCAACCATCATTCTAGCTAGGGTCTATTCATCAATGCATGACCTTAATGATAACGCATACCATGGCCTCATGCATAAAAAAAACCATTACATCATTGTACACTTGACCACATGCAAACCTTAACATGCATAAGAAATGTGTAACCAACCAACCACACACATAAGCACATGTAATCAAATATAAAGGAACAACAGTTAAAACCAAACCTACAAGAATGATACATGCAACCAAGCATACAAGAATGTAACCAAACATACAAGAATGTAACCAAGCATGCAAAATGATACATGTAAGAGACATATAACAACATGTAGCCAGTCATACACTCACGATGATGCATCCCACAATAACATCAACTTCCACATGGCAACATCACTACAACCATGATCAACATTATGAAAATGTAACAAGCGCATGGAATGCAAGTGTAAGAGACACACATGCATGACCAACACACAGCTCATCCAGTCCAAGGGGTCAACCATGCTCTAATACCACTCTATAATACCCTCCTCCCACATCTACCAAAGCAACCGCAACTCAAGGTAAACATGGGATGAGAGGCCACTATGATATGATTCGACCTCCTAAGTCACATAAAGGAAGTGGAACCGACAAAAACACACCATATAGATATTCAACATCAGCATTAGGACCCTCAGGAACTAATCTAACCTTTCTGCCAACCAATCGTTGGGTCCCACTAAGATTTTGGACCGCTTGACCTCTAGACACTCTCATGCAAAGGGCATGCCAGCGTCGAGGGACCTCTGGGCGCTCTCACATGCCTGCAAGCCAATGTCCAGGGACTATTTTTCACAGTTTTGTGCCAACGTCCCTGAGATTTGAGCCACTTTTTTAGGCCTAGAGCCCAGGTCACTGCCCAGAATTGAAAGGCATCCTCAGAATAGTAAATTAACAAGGAAATGGCAGTACTAATGCAATCACATGAACAAGACCTTGATTGGACCCCTACTAGCCATGACAAGAATTTCGTCAAACATATCACAAATATGTAATCTACAGGTGTAAGTAACAAATCCAAGCATAGGGGTCTCATACTTAGTTGAGAATCGCTAAGAAACGTTGATGCCTCAACACATCAACTGCCATTTCATCCATTATGTCATAGATACATTGTTCATTCATTTACCAATAAAACATGACAAGAGCCATACATAGTTACTGTCATAAAACACATACATAACCAACATAATAGCAACAGAAATACAAAGGAAATTACGACTATATAATCCACATATAGACCAGTATAATACTCATAGAAATACAAGGAGAAATAACCTCATATTGATGATGCAAAATCCAAACCCAAGATGGGACTTCCACATTCCACCTGACTGTAGAATGGTTGAGCCAAATCTCTCTTCAGCCATTCACCCCTGTGCCATATTCCAAGCATGAATGTGGGATCTCATAAAACACATCAATCCAAAACCAACTAGGGCTTCCAGAGGCCAACCACCTCAACCCATAAAACAGTGATTCCATCTCACGGTCGGACATCACAAAACCATCATCAAATTGCTCTCTATCCAAGCCTTCCAAGGCTCTTGAGTGTTTGTTCCAACCAAGGCTCCAAGACTAGTAACTCAACCCAAAGCTTTCGCTGGGATCTAGAGTTTGTCCAACCAAAGCTCTATGACTAGTAACTCTACCCACCAAGGGCTCCAGAGCGTTTTTCCAATCAAGGCTACATGACTAGTAACTGAACCCAAGCTATTATGAGGCTCCAGAGTGTTTTTCCAACCAAGGCTCCAGAAACTAGTAACTCAACCCAAGCTAAGGAAACATAAGAACCAACAAAAAAAAACAAGGAAATAAACCTACAATATCCATGGCTATCCGGGAAATGGCAAGGCTAGGCAATCCATTGTCAATCCGGGCAATCCTCCATGTGAGTGACAAATCATGACTAAAAATCCACATGCATATGCCATGCATGCCAAAACTGGTGAGCAAAACATACATGCAACTCGGTACCTGCAAGAAAATCCAGTTGTATATGTTGATCCCAATGTCCTCTTGCGCTTTCCTACTCTTTCTTCACCTTCTTGCTCCAAAAATCCAAGTATGTCGCACCCTCCAAGAGTGATCCAAGAAAACTCTAAGTATCCAAGAGTATGAGAGAGAGAGAGAGAGAGAGAATAATGAGGCCTCTATTTTCTTCATTTTCCATTATTTTCCTTCATTTTTCCTCCTCACATGCAACCTATGACCTTCCACCTCCATTTTCTCCTAATTTCCATTATTTTCATAAATAAATGTGCCAAAAATTCCATTTGTCTTTCCAAAGCCTTAGCCATTTCCTTTGCCAATTTCCTTAGCCACTAAACAACCACAAGTGATCCCCATCACTGTGCTTTTTCCCAACATTCAACTTGGAATAGGTGTCCCATCAACCATGATTATTTTTTTTCCTTTATTAACTTTTATTACATGGAATTTTCACCAGGGTTGTTACAAAGTAGCTGCCATGAGGGAAACTTCTTTGACTAATATTGACTCTTGTACGAGTTTTGGAGTTGATTAATTAGGTATTTTGTGCTTCCTTTCAGTTGATGTTGATAAACTAAGGAGTTGGTGCTTTCTTTCAGTTGGTGTTAATAAACCAGGGAGTTGGTGCTAATAAACTAGAGAGTTGGTGTTGATAAATTTGAATGTACTCTTTTATATATATTAAGAAAATCTTTCCATGTTTTTCTCCCGCTTTGGGCTTCCACGCAAAAGTCTCTGTGCTCTGTATATTTTTTTTATTTTCTTTAAATCTATGTATGCATTTACAAGTTTTTGAAGTTGAAAATGGTTAATACTTATTCACCCCCCTATAGTATTGTTGAATATTCCAACAATTGGTACCATAGCAGGTTCCTTCAAAAAAAAATTGACTACTGGAAGGTAGATCTCATTAAGACTCATGGACAAGCAAACAGATTACACCAAACATGATCTACCATTGTTTGATGAACAAAATTATGCTTTTTGGAGCATAAGGATGAGATTGTTATTACAAGAGCAAGGAGTTGATATTCGGAATGTTTTTCTAAATGAATACAAGGTCCCAACCTCTGCTCTAATAGATATGGTTGGGAGAAGACTCTACGAAAGTAAATCAAAGGCTGTGTATGCCATTTTAGGAGGGCTTACAAGATTATAATTTTTTAAGGTCATTAATTGTGAATCAACAAAGGAAATCTAGGACAAGCTCAGGAATGTGTATGAAGGAGATGTAAAGGTCAAAGGGGCCAAGCTTCAAACTTATAGAGGATAGTTTGAACACATGAAGATGAAGGGAGATGAAGGCATTACAACTTACACTCTATGGGTTGATGAGATCATGAATACTATGAGAGGACTAGAAGAGAACATCACATATATAATCATCGTTCAAAAGATACTAATATCTCTCCCATTGAGATTTGATTCCTTAAATCTCAACTTTACAAGAAATACATCTAGCTACATTGCATATGGATGAGCTACAAGGAATTCTTATAACATATGAAATGAGGATAAAACAAGAAAATCCATTTAAAGAGGAAGCAACTTTCAAGGTCTCCAAGGAGACAAGGAAGAACAAGCAAAAGTAAAGAATAAGATCTAGCTATGGTGATGATTCAAAGAATGAAGAAGACGCTAACTTTATGAGAAAGAGGATATGGAAAATATAAAAGGTAATCTTCCTTTTAAATGTTTTGAATGTGGTAGAATTGGTCATTATACTTCTAAATGTCCTTTTGCAAAGGGGTCAGATGGTGATGAAGAATAAATTTATGAGAAATAAATGAAATATAAGAAAATAAACAAAGAAGGAACTAACTAGGGAGAATTCTTCAAGAAAAGTGTTTATTCAAGAAAATGCAATAACTCATTTGATGAAGGTGATGATAGTGACCATGATTTCGATAGCGTGCTCTTCATGGAATTAGATACCCATAATGAAACTCTTGAAAAACATGAAGGAAATCATGAAGAAGGAAAAGGAGAAGTGGATATTGAGGTAGCATTGATTAGTGTCTTAAGTGATCTTAAAAGAATGAGGAAGAAAAATCTCAGACTCAAGGAGGAGGTAAAGAAACTAAAAGAATGTTTACAAAGTCCTAGTAGGAACTCTGAAGAGACCAAAGAGGTTACCATAAATCCAAAAGTACAATTAGAAGAAGCCATAGTGATTAAGGAAACACTCAATATACCATTGGAAGAGAATGAGATAATAACTAGAAATCTAGAAGCTAAGATAGTTTCCTTGAGGAAGGAACTATGAAATAAGGATATCCAACAAAAATTTGACAATAGTACCAGAAAAATGGATGAAATCATTAGCAACTAGAAACCATTAAATGATTGGTCTGGACTAGGATATAAACAAACTAATAATGATAAAGGTTCAAGCTCTACAATGACAAGAAATGAAGCAAAGCAAGAAAGCTACATTGATGCTCTCAAGGGTCCTATCTGAAGGAAGAATATACTTTTCTAAAGGAGAACATACAACAACTAGGAATGAATCAGATTCAAGAAGAAGATCATGTCTTCAAAAGGATAACACCATCAAGAAGATGACCACCTACAATCAGGTACCGAAATATTTTTCTTGGTGTTATTCTTGTAATAATTTTGGGCATAAGGCTATAAACTATAGAGCCTATGTAAGGGGTAAAAGTACAATAAATTACTATGAAATTCCCAAGATTTTTTTATTTTTTTTTATTTCTCTATTTAGGTCATTGACTTTCCATTTTATATTTAGTGACTCCTTATTAACACTCTCAACATTTCTTTAATTATTTGATAATTTAACTTTTTGGTTTTTTAATTAACTATTTTTTAATTTAATTGGATTCTTTTTTATTAATTGTTCTCCCTATTTCACTCCTTGAGATCATTCTCTCCCTCAATATTCACCCTCATAAAATCTTATTTATTTATTATTGGTCTCTCTCTTCTCAACCTCTCACTTAACTTCCTGTCCTTGATGATGGGTAAGTGTTCACCCAAAATGTCGCATGTTTCACGAAATACATACAGAGATAATCCAAACTAGCAAACCTATTTTATTTTTTATTATTATGTGATTCACGGGCCCTAGAAAACCTATTTTATTTTGTTTTATTTTTTATTTATTTTATTTTATTTTATTTATTTATTTAACCTATTTTATTTTGTTTTTATTTTTTTTATTTTTTTTATTTATTTTATTTAATTTATTTTATTTACTTTATTTATTTTTATTTTTATGTGTTCACGGACCCTAAACCCTATTTATTTTGTTTTATTTTTTTAACCTATTTTATTTTGTTTTATTTTTTCATTTTTGTTTTATTTTTATTATTATGTGGTTCACGGACCCTAGATATCGACCTATTTTATTTTGTTTTATTTTTTATTATTATGTGGTACCCTAGATATCGACCTATTTTATTTTGTTTTATTTTTTTATTATTTTGTTTTTTTTTTTTTATTATTATGTTGGTTCACTAGATATGAGATAATTGAACCCATGACCTCTCAATAACAGATGTGCTTTAATGACGGAGACTCAACCATTTGAACTAACCCTCGGGGCTCTTAACTAGTAATCCTACTAAACTATATAAATATTTTATATTTAAATAAGATATCACTTTATTGTATTTTATTTCTTTTTTTTATCTAATTATATTTTTATTAGTCCCTACTAAGGTAGGATTCAATTTGTATGTTAAGCATTATTAGTTTAACATTGACCATTGCAACTTATAATGTTTAACTTTGAAAAGTAAATATTTATTTTTCAATATTATTAAAAAACTATTTTTCAAACACTTGATTGGACCACAACTTGAAGAAACTAATTTTCAAACATTTGATTGGACCACAACTTGAAGGTCTTATTGCAGCCTTTGCACAAAGCCACGTGGATAAATGTGTAACTTAATGTAATGTGTTTCATTGTAAACATTTTGATTGAGTAAAAATAAAATACTAACAGTAATTATTATTATTATTATTATTATTTATTTTTTCTTCGGCAGTTAAGGTTGCTTAAGTTACCCATGGTTTTTGAGCTCCAAGTGGAATATAGCCTATTTAAAGATGGAGTTTAAACCAACCTATATCCACCTTAACTCCACATCTACTGAGCTATGAGAGAGATCAAATCTCTTGATATGCAAACCTCTTTCAGAGTAAAAAGATATTTGATCTCTCTCGACACTTGGTAGATCCACAATTGAGATGGATATAGGTTGATATGCCATAATTTATTGATATGGTTGCAATATTTATGCATGATTTTTAGAAATTTGTGTTGTGATTTTATATTATTAAGCTTTACAAAAAAAAACCATCCAAAAATAATATTATTGAAAATAGATCATACTCTATTTATAATATATTTAACATCAATGACTTTCCACCATAATTTAAGTAAGTCTTTGCATAAAAAATAGATAGAAATAAGATGTAAATAAATATACATATCAAAAATATCGGAGTAAGCTGGAGGAAATTCAACAACAGTTGAAGAAGCTAGCTCCAACTACAAGAGATGAAGATACTCCACCTGAAATCATGGTAGATTAATCTTTCTAGTTGTTCCAATGGTTATACTTGTTAATTTTCTGAGAACAAGCTCCCCTTTTTGTTGTTTTAGGTGTTAATGTCGATAGGAAACCAGATTAGTAATTTTGGCAGTGAAGTTTAGTTGGCATGGATATGTAGACTTTGTCTATTTTGTTACTGGTCGGCTTATAAAGACTTAAGATGGCCAACAGAGCCGGTTTCCCTTCTGGGCGGGTTGAGGTCACCAAACACTTGTACTTATTTCAACCTAGGTAAATAGAAAAACAGAGGTCCTTCTTTAGCTTACAAAAACAAATATACATATCAACATTATTTATGTTTTTCTCAACATTTATGTAAGAGCAAAGCTGTAAATGTGTAGATTTAATAGTGGTTATTACCATCAAAATCTATGCAAGTCCTTATGCCCAAGCAAACAATTAATCTAGCCAAATATGCTCCTTAGTCTAATATGGAAAATATATTGTAATGTTATGTAAACATTTTGACTCTATCAAATTACATAAAAATAAAAATAAAATAAAATAAAATTAACATTTATGATTATTAATTAAAACATTTTGACTCCATCAAATTACATAAAAATAAAATTAATAATTATAATTAATAATTAAACAAGCCTAAATTTATCTTAACTTTAAATCTATTAACCACAGAGAGATCAAATATTTTAGGGTGCAAACTTTTTCTTAAGTTTTGGACTAAAAAAATAGATTTACATTTTGAGATATTTGATCTCTCTAAGCCCTTGACATATCCCGAGTTAAGATGAATTTAGACTAATTTATCCACTTTAAAATCTCAATTTATTAGTTACTCCAAATTACTCAAAAAATATATATATAATTCCATTTACATATTAACTACTATTAATTTAATTTAGCAATAACCAATATAAATTATAATTTCTAAGACACTTATTATTCCCTGCAGCGCAGCAAGGTAATAACTAACCCATTCAAAATGCTTTTGAGTGTGACATTCAATTTCAAACTCGAAATATATAAGGTAAACATTATAAAAAAAATAATTTTATTTTATTATTATTTTAATTACATGTTTTTTTTAGCTTTCTAATTGGTTAAGTGAGCTTGCCTCTTATTTTTCAATGATGTTTTTTGCAGCGAACGTGCATTTGTAAGGCGAATGTTATTTCTAACTCTCTAGCAAAATTAATGCACTCTGACATGCGGGGGAAATAGCGCTCGCCCTCTCTCTCAGCACGTGAACAAATGAATAGAGCGTGGAAAGAGAGGGCAAGCACTATTTCCCCCGCATATCAAAGTGCATTAACTTTGCTATAAGATTGGAAATAGCATTCGCCCATTTGCAATGCCCGGCAGATCGTGCACTAACAATTCTGGTGACCTGATAGAAGGGAATGGAATCTGCTTACCTCTTCTTATTTAGGGAGTTGTCTATAATGCGACTTTTTGGAGATTCCGGTGACGGAATCCGGCGGAAGAAATGAGGTTAAATCTTGATTTTTAGCAGTTAAAATGGTTTTTTAACTGCATATTTGGATTCAGTGCCCTGAAAAACCGCTGGGAGCCATTGATTATGCAGAAACTAGCTATCAAACTTGAGGTTCCAATGAATTGCTCCCGGATTTTGACCAGAAAAATCCGTCGAAAAAACTTTCAAAAAGTCGCGTTATAGACTACTACCTTATTTAGAGTCGAAGTCTCATCCTTAAGTGGGCTATCCACTCTATGCAAAAATAGCGTTGACCTTACTGCTATAATGAAATGACTTTCTTTATTCGTGGGGGATTTAACGACAATGCTTTGTGTTCGTAGTAATGATTCTATTTAAGAATCCCAAGAAAAAAAAAATATTCTTATCAAAATCTAGTCGCCTTCATAGACATTAAATATTAGTTTTATTAGTTTTTTTATTATTTTGGATTTTAAATATTACTTTTTCTTATTTTTATTTGTATTTTATTTTGCATTATATAATATAATTCATTATAATTTTTAACATATTAATATTGTTATTTTCATGAAATTAAAAGTAGTTTTAATAGTTCTTAATTAAGTGATCGTAAATCAATTCATATTTCAAAAAATAAAATTAGCAAATTTGTTCATATCGAGTAACAAAACATAATTACAATTAACAAAATACTTCAATTTATCAATCAGTAAAACTTATTGTAAACATTAAGACTAACTTGAATTCAATAATTTCACTTGAATTTAGCTATTTTAAAACTAAGTAGCAATTAACTTTACTTTAAAGATATATTTGACTATAATGATATATTGTCTTGCAATTTTCTGTCAATCTAAAATTGAAGCTTTTATATTTTGCAAATTGTTTATTATGCTATTTTATCTATAAATGAAAATAGGTAGATAATGTGAAATGCATTTGTTATAGAACTTTTTTCAAAACTTTCTCTTTGCTAAGGCCATTAAACCTAGTTTTACTTTTATTTTCCTAACATTGCTAGTATCAACTTTAACTTTGAATTTGTATTAGTATAATTCAATGATGCATGTTATATCTTTATTCCAAAAATGATATTGTTTTTAAAGAAGAAATATTAATTACAAGATAATTCTTTGAGCCATGTCAGCAACTGAAAGTTATAGGTATGATATGGGACATTAGTTCCATATTGTCAAGAGTTTCTCTAATTAGTTCTCAGTGTTCTCGAACATTTCTTAATAATTTTGGGTTGAGATCAAGTTAAAAAATAAACTTTTTATTAAGATAATTTCAACTTTAGAACAAAGATGGATGTTGGTTGCACAATCATAACTACCAACTGCAACATTGTTACTTGAATTTACCTACGCAAAATTAGATAATAGATTTTGGTGAAAATATAGTAATAATTTCGGGTTGAGATAAAGCTAAAAAAAAACTTTTATTAAGGTAATTGCAACTTTAGAATAAAGATGGATGTTGCTTGCACAATCAACTACAACATTGTTACTTGAATTTACCTACACAAAAGTAGATAATAGATTTTGAATTGAAAATATGCTACTTTCACACTTGAAGCATGGTATAGAATTTTGTCAAATGTGGTTTGTTATATTGTACTCTGGATGAAATGACCCAGTGGTAGTGCAAATGGTCAATAACTTGTGAGTTGTTAAATGATTGTCTACCATATTTAAACCAATGGCGTGAAAAACTCAAATATATATGTTAAACAAGGTTGGAAAGGCATTACCATTTTAGTTGGAAAATTTTTGTTGTCAAGTAAATGGTTTAGACCTTTTAAATTTCAATAATTAAACTACGCAGTAGGGAACACTAAATTCTAAATTTGAACACTAACCTAAATTCAATATTTTTACTTTAATTTAACTAAGCCATTAGTAAAACCTAAATTGACTAAATTCTGAATTTTAACACTCACATGAATTCAGTGTTTTTACTTTAATTTAGCTATATTTAAACTAAGCCACAGGTATTAGCTACTATATAACATTTGTTTTAATTAAATTTCAAGTAAATTTTATATTGTAAAAATTTTCATTAAGCATCAAATTATAAAACAAGTATGAGTATAGTATTAAAAATACATTGACGTGCTTCTTTTAAACAAAGAATCATCAAATACAAATTTCTAATTATATTTGCAAATAAATAATAAAGTTGTATATGAAAAACAAGCTAAACATATATAAATTTACATTAATGATGAAAAACATGAAATAATACTTGGTTCATATGTTTCAAAATTCAATAATTAAACATATATGCCTTAATTTTATTTTTTAGTGCAACAAATATCAGTTAATTAATACACAGAGTCAATGATCAATATAAATTATAATTTCTAAAACACTTATTACACCTACGCTGTTACTCTATGGAGTTGGCAAACACTGTTCAGCTGAGCCACCATCTTTGTCGTCCTCCGACTAAAACACATTGGTTACTTGGTCAGTTGGTCGCCCGCCCCTCCACTTGGTACAGGGTTCGAATCTCCCAAAGCCTGGAAATGGACCTTTCTGTGCAGTGCAAACTACATGTTATTGCAACGTTGTTCACCAGCGGTATTCCGTGAATCAATACCCTAACGAACATGAAAACATACATTTCCAATACAGCTAACTATGTCGGGAATTTAACAATTTGGCAAGTACAGAATTCTGAAACACTGATCTCGCGAAGGGCACGAAAAATACAACCTGGTATTCAGTGACGACAAACTGAGGAAATTGTGAAGTTTCATTATTCTTATGCTTTGTAGCTAAGTTACTCTACACGCATGGGAGCAAACCAAGTGAAAGAATCCTGTAGAAATGTGAATGGATAGGTTCGTCAACATAGCTAAGTAGTATAATATATTCATAAAAAAGATTATATAATGCAAATGCCTTCACGAAGAAAAAGTATAATATATTCATAAAAAAAGATTATATAATGTAAATGCAAGAAGTATATGCAGAAATGTGGACCTAGCTACATGCAAATCTGCTTAAACAGAGCCCAAATAAGGCCCCGAAAGGCCAATATCCCTAATATTCAGTGACGACAAACTGAGGAAATTGTGAAGTTTCATTATTCTTATGCTTTGTAGCCAAGTTACTCTACACGCATGGGAGCAAACCAAGTGAAAGAATCATGTAGAAATGTGAATTGATAGGTTCGTCAATCATAGCTAAGTTTTTCAGGCAGAAAAAGTATAATATATTCATAAAAGAAGTTTACATAATGCAAATGCAAGAAGCATATGCAGAAACGTGGACCAAGCCACATGCAAATCTGCTTAAACAGATCCCAAATAAGGCCTCGAAAGGCCAATATCCCTAGTATTTTTCAGTGACGACAAACTGAGGAAATTGTGAAGTTTCATTATTCTTATGCTTTGTAGCTAAGTTACTCTACAACCATGGGAGCAAACCAAGTGAAAGAATCCTGTAGAAATGTGAATTGATAGGTTCGTCAATCATAGCTAAGTTTTTCAAGAAGAAAAAGTATAATATATTCATAAAAGAAGATTACATAATACAAATGTAATAAGTATATGTAGAAACGTGGACCCAGCCACATGTAAATTTGCTTAAACAGATCCCAAATAAAGTTTCGAAAGGCCGATATTGCATCCCAGGAAAAACAAGGCAACCCAACTTAAAGTGCAGAAGTGGCACCAAAGCAGTAAGCAGACTAATCATAACTAAGTTATGATTTAAGCTCATGACTAAGTTATGATTCAAGCATTTTCTTCAGATTCTTTTCCCTCTAAGACCCCCTGAATCCTCAAAACTCCCCATATTTTGATTCCAACAATAGTAAGGCAATTCTAATAATTGCATAATATAATGCTCAGATTCCAGTTATGTTTGAAAAAAAATTGGGCAATTTGATTAATCGTTAGACTGCTTAGCTACATAAGGTAGGCTTGAAATTTTGATAAATCTCACACGAGCAATTAATTTAGCAGCGCATTTATAGCGAAAAATATCAGCATTCCGGCCGAACAGATCGATTAAAAAAAAAAAAAAAGGCCTAATAACACAGGCTAACAAAACTAAATGGATGGAAACAAATTAATTTGATCAATGCTTAACAAAACATTAAAATGAAAAATGGTTTTATTATTAAATCTTTAATGATATAGTTTTCGAAAGATTACATCATGTGATGTCTGTTGGGACAATTCAAGACCACAAATAAAGTATAGAGCTTGCATTCAACCAGTTGCCGCTTTCTTTTCTAAACACAGAAATTTAAACAACTGCAACAAAACTCCTTCTTGTTAGATTCCAAGCATGTTTATTTGTTATGTACTGAAAATTCTTCTTTTCATAAATGACAAAATTCCAAATGGGTAATTTAAAATAACTCTCCATGATCTCTCACGAACAAACTTCAAAGGAAAATTATTTTGCAAAAAATTCTATGATATAGGGGCATATTCCTATTGTTCGGCCCATAAGAAGATGGTCCACCTGGGATAAAGATCTAATAAAATGTATCTTCTAAGTTTTTACATAGGAAGAGGTGCAGGGCCATAAGAATAGATTATGGTCCATCTTGGATAAAGATCTAATAAAATGTGTCTTTTAAGTTTTTACATATGAAGAGGTGCATAAAATGTGTCTTTTAAGTTCTTACATAGGAAGAGCTGTAGAGGAATTAACTTTATTCCTGGGTGGCCTTGGTTCAATATAAACTCTAGAGTTAAACTTGTAAACCAAAGTTCAATCCAATTTAACATGCACTGTGTCAATCAAAACTATAACCTTGAGCCACGTAGCATCGAGTTGGCTTAATCAAGTTAATAATAACCATTGTGGTGCAAATGAGGTGCTTACCATTGAAATGAAGCAAACAATATGCACCCCACAACAACAATGCTTTAAATGTATAGGTCAAGGTATACATTATTGGATATACAATATTTAGATTCACCCCACAACAACAATGCTTTAAATTTATAGGTCGAGATATACATTATTGGATATACAATATTTAGATTCAGCCGTGCATATCCCAACCTATACAATATTTGATGCACTGATGTGGGATGTATATTGTGTGCCTTACAAGGACCCAAGTTCAAATACCAATGAATGTACATAGGTTGTATTAGAGTAGAATTGAGACAAATTTATGTTGTTGTTCATGTACGTGGTTGTTCTGGTTGTACAAGAAATGGACTTTCACTTTTACTCATGTAAATAAAAGATGATGCACTTGATTATTATTATTATTATTCTCGATGGACCATCTTTAGTGTGAAAGTTATAAGATTCCAAACCAGCATGTACATTTCTACAACACTCCTTTAAGAACAAGTCCTCAATCTTTCCATGATTCAAGTTATAGCATGAATTCTAACTTGGCCATGAGCTTCCCAAAATCACGCAAGCATGGGGCATGGTTCATCATTTCAGTTTAACATAAGATAAGTGCCAGTATGTTCCCGAGAGATCAGACGTGAAACCATCCTAAGCCCCTTACCCATCTCAAACAACATTTAAAATTCTAATAATGAAATTCTCAACTCAAAATTCTAAAAAAACAGCACAATTGTAATAATATTTTTATATCTTCGACCCTCGTCAAAGTTTATTTTAGCTAAAACAAATCATAAATATGAAATTCAGCTAACTAATTTCCCAGGACCATACCCTAATCCCTTTCAGTAACCAAGCTATACTCACTTCAAAATAGAGGATCACATTGACCCAAGAATCCATCACGACATTGGCTTCAATTGGGTAATAGATGATATATTATAAAACTAGTAAATTTTCAGTTTATAGTTTCCGATAAAGCATTCTAAAAATGTTAAAATTGGCAACTAGGGCCAAACTCCATGTGGGTCATCTTATTAATGGCTTGGATCCCTCTCATCGAGAAGTGTAGGATTCATCTAAAGATCATCATATTCCAATAAGTATCCATGGAGATATTAATTTATTTGTGTTATGGGATAATTCGTCAAGGTCAGGCAACAACCAAATAAAACCCACATGTGCTCAACGTTTTAGTATAAATAGAGGTGCCTTGAAATTCATTTGGACACATTCATTTGAGATCTCTTCCTCTCTACTTGTCTTTGGGTTCTGGTGGGAGGGGAGATCCTAAGGGATAACGCTTCCCTAATGGAGAAAGGTTCTACGCTATCTAGAGGGAGTGCTTTAGGCTCTATGCTGCCCTAATGAAGAAGTCGTAGACACAGGAGGAAAGGGAAATCTATCACGGTGAAGGAGGCTTAACAGCAGACCCTAACGTAGTCCTATCATGCCCTAATCTATACGTTGTTCTGGAAGGGTTTGAGACAACCCTTAGATGCAACAAAAGGGATACCCCAATAACAATAACGAGGCTCCCATTCGCTACCCTAACCTGCCCTCATACCCTATCCAAAGGAGCCCTTATACGCTGCCCTAATCTGCTGTCATAAGGAGGCCTTAAGTATGCCCTAGCTGCAGATCTAAGGTAGGGTTACAACTAAGTTAAATGTGCCCTAGTCGCAGATCTAAGTGGAGACTTAGTCGCAGATAAAGGAGAGCTCTAGCAGTTGTTAAGAGAGAGGTCTAGCCGCAGTTAAAGGAGGCCTAAATCCGCAGCAAAGAGAGGCCAGATCCATAGCAAATGAGGAGACCTGTATGCAACTAGGAGAGGAGGCCTAATCTACAGTCAAGAGGAGCTCCTATACGTTATCAAAGGGAAGTCCTAATCTGCTATCAAGCATAGCCAAGATCTGCAGCAGAAATATAAGTGTGTTATAGGTGACAACATGGAAATGTGTGTTGTAGGTGTTACAGTGGGACAACAATATAGTTGGACATGATCAATACATGGACAACAAGGTACAACATGTCTAAATAGGATAGCTGCAAGCATGATGACAATGGGACAACAATGAAGCTTGGTGGAGCAAGCAATCGGACAACTGCAAGCATGATGACAATGGGATAGCAATGAAGCTTGGTGGAGCGAGCAAATAGGACCACAGCAAGCATGATGACACATGGGACTGCTGCAAGCATGGTGAAGCATAGACAATAGCAGCATGGTGAAGCATGGACATCAACAACATGGTAAAGCATGGACAACAACAAGCATAGTGTTGCAAGTACATTGGGACAACAGTATAGTACTTGGTGCAACAAGTACACAAAGCAGCAATGGTGCAGCAAGCACATGGGTGATAGCATGGTGTAACAGTGGCACAAGGTACAACAGTGCCAAACATTGGGACAGTAGTGCAGCATGGTGCAGCACGGTGAGGTGCAACATGATGACGAGATGCAGCACAATGATAGGTGAAGGAGTCACCTTGGAGAATCAGTTGAAGCAACGTGTCTTCAACTGATCTCATGTATCATCTTCGTAGAGATGATCTATGCTCTTATCTAGATAAGTCAAGGTGTTGACTTCTGTTGTAAATGTACTATATCTCTCTCTCTGTGCTAAACTATTGAAGAACATATAAGCAGAATTGATCAAGGGTTTCCCCACATTGGGGTTTGTCCCTGACTAGCGCCACATCTTGTGTCCTCTTGTCTTGGCTTGTCTCCTGCAATTTGTTGTTTATGTTCTATCTACAGTTTACTTTAATGTTGATGTGATTGCTAATCTGGAAAAGATATTGAACTAACTGTGAAAATTGAATTAAATTGCTCTAAGCATAGAACATACCTAAACTTAACATGGTATCATAGGTGAGGTGAATACAATGCCCAAGCAAGAGTGAAAGAGCAACCACCAAAAACAGTTGGGAAAGGACAAAAGGGTCAATGGATTCCTCATCCCTCCTCAAATTCACCAAGGGTGAAATCGAAGCAGAGAACATTATCATAATGGCGCAGCGGAAGCTTCTGATGGCCTACCTAAAGATCACTTCATTGGGATGTCCGGATCTAAGGGTGGAAGGAAAGGTGGATGACTTGTTCGGCCATTATGCAAAGGAGTTTTTGAATGGCAGAGACACATCACTTGATGATGATAACAATCATTCTAGGGACATCTTTAATGATCAGAGGAATGACAGGTAACGATCGACTCTTCAGAGAAAGCAGGGAACCCTAGGTATGACTAATCAAATGTTGTTTCTGATAAGATAAAGAAGCATTATCTTGTATTGGCCCTCTCCTTCAGATTCTTTGGGAATCTGGCTTATTGATTGTAGTGCTTCAATGCACTCCATCGGATATAAGGGTGCTCTCTCTAATTTGGTAGAGATGGAAACAATCATGGGATTATACTTGGAGCCGATGCCACCTACCCAAAAAGGGTGTAGGGAATGTTACCCCTCAATTGAATGAGGGTAACTCGATTCATTTACATAAACTCTTTTATGTACCTGATCGCAAGAAGAACCTGGTGTCCACTTCGACATTGAAAGTCAAAGGTCACAAGGTGGCATTCATCGATGAAAAGGTACGTGTTTGGAAACAGAATTTTCAAAGATGCTTTTATCTTTGAGTTCAGGGTTGGCAATTTGTATCAAGTTGTAGGATGGTCCATTGGGGACCATGTTAGTTGACAGATCTCATCTATAGCACCGGAGGTCTACTTATGGGGCTCTACCCAATGTGAGTTAGATGGTGACTCGGATACCTGAATTCAAGAAAAGCATGAAGGTTCATGTCTAAGATTTACCGAAGGAAAATCTTACAAGGGGACCATTCCCCTCATGTAGTAGGTCCATAGGTTTGGAACAACCCGAGGGCTTTGAGATTCATGATCGGGAATCTCATGTGTCCAGGTGGAAGAAAGCCCTCTATGGCTTGAAGCAAAACACCTTGGGTTTGATATGAGAGGATAGTTGTCAGATGAAGTTGAGATTCACTAAGAGTGAAGCCAATCCAAACCTTTGTTTGAAGGTTGTGGATGGTAGACGTCTCATATCGACACCTTCTGAGAACGACTTATTTCTGAAAGGTGCAGACCCTCTCATTTATAGAAGTAAGAGGGAGTTGGATTCTGAATGTGGAATGATAAATTGCAAGCCCATGACTACCTCAAGGATCTTAACTTTCAGAAGTTATATGGCAGTGATGTTAGACCTGATTTAGGAAATGCCTCTAAGTTTCATAAACTCATTCGCATTGATGTTCTTGGTGAACTTCCGTCTGGACATATGTTTTGCAATTAGCATGATGAGCTCATATATGGTTGAGCCTCACTAGATTGGTGCCAAGAATCTTCTGAGATATCTTTGGGGCACAATCTCTCATGGATTGAAATACACTGCCGGAAATATGAAGCTCCATGATTACTCAAATGCTGACTGGGCAGGTAGTGTGGAGGATCACTAGAGCACTTCTCAATGCTGGTTCTCTTTGGGTTCTGCTTCGATATCATGGATGAGCAGGAAGTAGAAGTCGGTTGCTGTTAGGATATTCCGACACATAGGAAATAGTTAATATCAACTCGGTCTAGTATATAGTTAGGTATAGAGTTAGGTAAAGTGTGTTTCTTTACCGTTGTACATTTTGTAACTTACAATCCGACGGTCACGATATGTAGTGATCCTACGGTTCATTCTCTCCTCGGTATTACCGACACTTGATCCGTGGCTTGACACCCGATTGGTCCATGAATTCTATTTAAAGCGCATGGAGGGTCATTTGTAGGTTAACCGTGCATGAGAGAAGCTTATGTAAATTTTCATTCTTTTATTAATAAATTGCCTGTAGTAGCCACGTTGGCGCAGGCCGTGGACTGTTTCCCTCTCTGAGGGTTTTAACCACGTCAAAATACTGGTGTATTGATCTGTGATCTGTTTGTGAGCGGTGTCCTTTTGGTGTTCTGTCTGAGGAACTTACCCTGTAAATTCCTACATGGTATCAGAGCTATTTGAGGGCCGCGTCCGTTGGTGATCCAAATCTGAAGCCGTAGAACTGCATGCGGCTGTCGTTTCCTAGATCTACTGTTTCTGACTGCTTTCGGGCCGAGAGGACTGCTCTGTTGTGTTCGGAGCATCTGTTCCAGGGAGGAACCCCTTTCGTTTCACGCGAAAAGGTTTCCGGTAGCCCTATC
>APFE031332021.1:39166-55571 GCA_000404065.3 Pinus taeda
TTAGGTAAAGTGTGTTTCTTTACCGTTGTACATTTTGTAACTTACAATCCGACGGTCACGATATGTAGTGATCCGACGGTTCATTCTCTCCTCGGTATTACCGACCACTTGATCCGTGGCTTGACACCCGATTGGTCCATGAATTCTATTTAAAGCGCATGGAGGGTCATTTGTAGGTTAACCGTGCATGAGAGAAGCTTATGTAAATTTTCATTCTTTTATTAATAAATTGCCTGTAGTAGCCACGTTGGCGCAGGCCGTGGACTATTTCCCTCTTTGAGGGTTTTAACCACGTCAAAAATACTGGTGTATTGATTTGAGATATGGTTGTGAGCGGTGTCCTTTTGGTGTTCTTTCCGAGGAACTTACCCTGTAAATTCCTACAGTTGCTATAAGCACTGCCGAGACTGAATACATAACTACAAGTACGATCTCGTATGAAGCTGCCTGGTTGTGGAAGCTCTTCAATGAGCTATTTGTACACATGATGAATACCACCAGGATGCTCTGTGACAACCAGGGGGGATTCGATTGTTGAGGAATCTCATATTCGATGATTGCTCTAGCAGATAGACATCAGATACTACCTTGTCTGGGATATGGTACGTCGATGAGCAAGGAGGCTCCATCACATTGAGACTGATGTACAGGTCGCAGACATTTTGTCAAAGCCCCAAGGAAAGGTCAAATCTGTGACTTTCCAGAACGACTTGGAGTCATTGAGAGACCTTTTTACAAGGGTCCTACATGTTGCATCCATTGAGCTCTGGGGGGCTTGGGGTACTTAATGGAGAAACACACGACCATAGGGCGACTCACCCTCCCCTAATGGTGCATTGTGTATAGGGTGAATGGCTCAGCCTCCTCTATGATACCCCGAGGCGAATTTGGGACAAGATGATTAATTCTCCTGATGAAGCATCCTACCCATGCAGTTTGGGACTCATGGGAAGTACCTCTCATCTGATCAATGAGCAGGGAAATGGAGTTAGGGACCATAGGAGTACTATCAATGGACGTGTCATTGTATATATTGTACTCCCTATGCTAGGATGACCTCCATTGATCTGGGATCAATGAAACTGATCTAGGGTCAATATGAGTGATTTGAGACATTCTCTTGTGATATTGATCTGGGATCAATAAAACTAACTTTGGGTCAGTAGAGAATGGTATGAGACATTCTCAATCAATTCTTCTTCTTCATGGTTCAGCAGAGCAGAGCTCAGCATAGTAGAGCAAAGTAAAGCAGTGCAGGGCACTGATGGCAGAGATATGGATCAGCGGATGGATTTCTCCCTAGTTTAGAGGGAGTGTTAAAATTGGCAACTAGGGACAAACTCCATGTGGGTCATCTTATTAATGGCAGCCGATATTTTTCTTGGATCCCTCTCATCGAGAGGTGTAGGACTGAACTAAATATCATCTGATTCTGATAAGTATTCATGGAGATATGAATTTATTTGTGTTATGGGACAATTCGTCAAGGTTAGACAACAATCAAATAAACCCTGCATGTGCTCAACGTTTTAGTATAAATAGAGGTGCCTTGAAAGTCATTTGGACACACTCACTTGGGATCTCTTCCTCTCTACTTGTCTTTGGGTTTTGGTGAGAGGGGAGATCCTAAGGTATAACGTTACCCTAATGGAGAAAGGTTCTACGCTATCTAAAGGGAGTGCCCTAGCCTCTACACTACCCTAATGAAGAAGCCCTAGACTGTAATATTCCTAATTAGCCATGGCTAATTGGAATATTCGATTTTGTCTGATTTTTGCCTTCTATAGTTACTTGTAAATAAAAATGTGAGGAAGGGGAACATAACTCACTTTTAGAATAAAAAGTAGCTTCCTAGTAGCACAACGTTGTGACTTAAAGGGGAACCAAGGGGGCCAAAGAGGGACGCAGAAATGGGGCCCACGCAGAAAAATGGAGGGACTTCGCAGGAGGGAAGAAACACATGGTAAGAAGGGGATCACGCAGGAGAAGGTGAGCCTAGGGATTGTGAGAGGTAGAGGCTATAAGATAGAGAGGAACCCCCTCATTTTGGATCATTCAGTTATGTGCATTTGGAGCTAGTAGTTTCGACTTTTGAGCACGCTGGTTGTTTAGCTAGTCTGCAGCACTGTTTAGCGCATCGAGTGTCTTTATTCGGAGATCTCACCCTTAGCCCCGAGGGACTTCGAGTGCCTACTTGAGCAAGGTCTTTCCTTTGGTGTTTCAGCAGTAGTTTCATCAGCATTCCAGCAACAATTTTAGCAACGTTTTGGAGGATTGCGCAACACTAGGAGAGGGATGCAGTTCTTTTCGGTTGTAGTGCTGGATTGGGGTTTTGCAAGTGGATTTATGCTGGCAGATTGAGCAGGGGTAGAGCTCTTTTCTCATTGGAGGATTTGTGGCAGGGTTTCAAGCAGTGTTTCAGGCAGAGTTTAGAGGGGTTTCTTCAGTGGCAGCGTAGGGCATTGAGGAACTACGCAAAACCCCAAGAGGGTGTTTTTCGGGGGTCGGCCATTCCAGGAAAGCTTTCTGGGTTTTTTTGGGTTTCTTGAGTAGAGCCCGAATCCATAGTTTCAGCTTTTTCTGAGGAGGGGAGCAGCCCCAAATCATCATTTGTTTCCTAGCAGCAACAATAGCATCCACACAGAGAGGCCATTCTTGTCATTCTGAGAGTATTTCTTCACTTGCCTTATGCAAGTCGAGGTGCCATCTGTCTAATCACCTCTTGTACTCATTTTATTGCTCAGTATAATAAAATGGCTTAGTATTTCTCGCTGCATTTCTTGTGTATCTGCCTATATTTCCGATTTACATTATTATATGTTGTTCCACTGTTATTTTATCACTTCTGGGGTTTGAGGAATATTCTGGGTTAGGAATATTACAGTGGTATCAGAGCATAGATCTGGCTCAGCCTATGGAGCTAGCAATCTATGACACCAGGGGAAAAACCCTACATTTGTTACAGAGGTAGGAGGTACAGAGGCACTGGACATAGGTTGGAGAATACCTACAGGGAAAGGGACTATGTTCCTATGGTGGGCACAGAACAGGAGGAGCCTGTGGTAGACGCAGAACAGAGAGAGCCAATAGTGGATGCAGAACAAATGGCCGATGAGGACAGGAAGAGATTTGCAGATTTGCTCCTCAAATCAGTGCAGGATATGTCGAGGCAGATTGAGGTGATGGGGCAGAGATTCACGGTAGTAGAGGCCAGATAGCGTGAGAGCCCACGAGTCTTTCAGATTGGTGAGGGATCAGGTGCATCCCATCACTTGCTAGAGCAGCGTGATACTGCGCAGCAGGTGGCCTCACATGCCCCTACACGCTCTAACATGCCCACTTTCTTAGGAGCATACACGAGGGCCGTAGCCCAGCAGGAGGCAGAGCCTGGGCATATGGGCGATTATTTTGCAGAGTACCAGGACTATGGGCAGGAGTTTAGGGAAGCCCTCTCATTCAAAGATTTTGTTCATCTCCAGCGGGATAGCAGACCCCGCGTCCATCACAGAGGGTACCGACATTACCATGATGGCAACACCCACCATGCAGCCAGTAGATTCCACTTGCCTACATTTGATGGCTCATCAAACAGTTCGGCAAAGTCTTGGGTGGAGAAGCTGGACATTTATTTCTATCTTAACCAGATGTCGGAGGCAGAGGCCATCAAGGTGGCAACATTGCATTTGGATGGTGAGGCCCAGGATTGGTGGTTTCATGGGATGGTTACACTGGGGCACTCCACAGTGACGACATATGTCGAGTTTACCAGGAGACTGATGGAACGATTTGATCGGAGGGATCCAAAGCAGCATTTCGTTGAGCTGATGAAGCTCAAACAGACAGAGAGCCCAAAGACCTACATTGCAGATTTCTTGAGGGTCTCTGTGATGGTCCCAGGCCTATCCACAGCACAGAGGGTCTATATGTATGTTGAGGGTTTAACAGAGCCACTTCGGGGTTTAGTCCGATCCACTAAACCAGCCACACTTCAGGACGCTATCAACAGGACTCGGGACTTACAGGATGTCTTACCCAGGACCCAGACACCTTACCCCCAAAGACAGACTTTTCAATCTAAGGGGAAGGATGTGAGGATTCCACCTCCAAAGGGGAATCTAGGACGAGTGCAGATCGAGGACGATGTCAAGAGGGAGCTGAAGAAGAAGCGGTTGTGCTTCATATGTCAAGAGCTGTGGGCACCAGGGCATAGATGTGTTGCTGGTAAAGCACATTTCATTGAGGTCTTCTCTGAGAGTAGTGGAGAAGAGGATGATGTGGAGGCAGGAGATAGCCATGCCATACAGGGAACTTGGCCACCTCCACCGCCAGCAGTAGGTGGTGCATCTTTTGCACCTATCGGAGGGGACCTTGTAGCATTGCGAGGAGTTCCCAAGTATCTGACGCTATGCGTACGAGGGATAGTACGTGGCCAACAAGTATCAGTTTTGGTTGACAGTGGGGCAACCCACAACTTCATCGATGCACAGATGGTTGAGCGGAGAGGTATTCAGACAGAGAGCTTCGATGGGTTTTCAGTCTTGGTCCCAGGGGATCAGACCATGACGTGTGCTCGATATGTTCTAGAGATTTCAGTGACGATGGGCACCTACACATTGACTGACCACTTTTTTGTGGTCGATATCCCGGACACCAACATGATACTGGGTGTTCAATGGCTTATCACTCTAGTGAAGGTCACAATGGATTGGAAGACCCTAGAGATGGAGTGGGATGATGAGAAGACAGGGAGGCATGAGAAGATAAGGGGGCAACACACATATCCGCCTCAGACTGTGTTAGCTCATCGGATGGAGGCAGTCTTTTGGAAGAGAGACATAGAGTGGGCAGTGGAGCTACAGGCATCAAAGGCAAGGACTGCAGGGCAGACGGTACATCCAGAGATCTAGTCCATCCTTGATCGGTATGCCACAGTGTTTGGAGAGATTCCACCAGGACAGCCACCGGATCGGGGGTTTGAGCACACTATCGAGCTTGAGCAGGGAATCCAGGCAGTGATCACCACCCCCTATAGGCACCCCAAGGCCTATCAGGATGAGATTGAGCGGGCTATCCAGGAGTTGCTGGCTCTTGGGCACATTCGACCGAGCATGAGTCCTTTTGCTTCTTCAATTGTGTTGGTGAAGAAAAAGGATGGTACATTAAGGATGTGCATTGACTACAGAGCCCTAAACAAGAAGACCCTGGAGAACAGGTACCCCATACGGATCGATGAGTTGATGGATGAGTTGAGGGGAGCACGATTCTTCTCAAAGATTGATTTGAGATCTGGGTACCATCAGATTCGCGTGAGGGAGCAAGACATTCCCAAGACTGCCTTTAGGTGTCACTATGGGCACCTTGAGTTCTTGGTGATGCCTTTTGGGCTAACTAACGCCCCCGCTACATTTTAGTCCTACATGAATCAAATCTTCCGTAGTTGCCTGAGGAAGTTTGTGTTGGTATTCTTTGATGACATTGTCATTTACAACAGGACCTGGGAGGAGCATCTCCAGCACATTGAGGCAGTATTGCATATCTTACAGGAGCAGCAGTTCTATGCCAAACTCTCCAAGTGTGAGTTTGGGTTGATGGAGATGTTGTATTTGGGACACATCATAGGAGTGGACGGAGTGAGAGTCCATGAGGAGAATATCAGGGCCATCAGGGAATGGCCGGAGCCGAGAAATGTGATAGAACTTTGAGGATTCATTGGCATCTGTAGTTACTACCAGAAGTTCGTCAAAGGCTTATCATAGTTTGTTGCACCCCTGACAGATTTGACGAGGAAGGGGGCATTCAGTTGGTCGAATACAGCACAGTGAGCCTTTAACAAGCTCAAGGAGGTTATGAGCATCTTCCCAGTGCTTGCATTGCCAGATTTTACGCAGCCCTTAATTTTGGAGTGTGATGCATCGGGAGAGGGGATTAGCGCAGTGTTGATGCAGGGAGATCACCCTATAGCATTTGAGAGCCGGAAGCTCCTTCCGCACGAGAGGTTGTATTCTATATACGACAAGGAGATGTTGGCCGTCATGCATGCATTGGCTAAGTACCAGCAGTATTTGGTGGGTAACAAGTTCAGGGTGAGGACTGATCACAACAGCCTCAAGTTCTTTTTGGAGTAGAAGCAGCTACAGGAGAGGCAGCAGAAGTGGATCAACAAGATCCAAGCATATGACTTTGACATTGAGTATGTCAAGGGTAAGAACAACGTGGTAGTAAATGCCCTTTCACGTAGACCAGCTACGTTTTCTCTTATGAGCTTGGATACCGATTGGTGGGCTTGACTCTTAGTAGAGTACTCCAAGGATAGGTTTGCATGTGAGGTTCTGGATGGGCAGGTGACAGAGGATAGGTACAGGGTAGTTGATGAGATCATCTATTACAGGGACTGGATCTTCTTGACTGAGGGGTCTCAGCTCAAGAAGAAGATACTCCAAGCATCACATGATTCACCATTGGTAGGACATCAGGGTTTTACCAAAACTTACAGGGCCATTAGGGAGAGGTTCTCAAGGAAGGGCCTCAAGGAGGACGTACTCCAGCACATCAGGGAGTGTGATGTTTACCAGAGGAACAAGGGAGAGATGAGCCATCTCGCAAGATTATTGCAGCCTCTTCCCATTCCGGAGGGAAAATGGGAGAGTATTTTGATGGATTTCATCACAGGGTTGCCCATGGTACAGGGCAAGGATTGTATCTTTTTCATCGTTGATCGACTGACAAAGTACACACATTTTGTTGCCATATCCGCACACTATACATCAGCACAGGTGACTGAGCTGTTCTTCAGAGAGATCTTCAGGCTACATGGTCTTCCTAAGACCGTCGTCAGTGATAGGGACAACTGTTTCATGGGCGAGTTTTGGCAGGAGCTTTTCCAGTTGGTGGGGGCAGAGTTGACACCGAGTACCAGTTATCACCCACATACGGACGAGCAGACATAGATAGTTAACAAGTGGCTAGAGGGTTGCTTGCATAACTATGTTAGTGGGCAGCAACGAGCATGGCTGAAGTGGCTACATTTGGGGGAGTACTTCTACAACACTACACATCACATGTCCATTGGTATGTCACCTTTCTATGCCTTATATGGGTATCATCCTTTATCTTTTGCTAACATGATGTTTGGTGATAACAAGGCACCTAGAGCCAAGATTTGGATCAAAAGAGTCAGGATATCCTCCGAGCTCTCAAGGATAACATGGTTACAACGCAGAAACAACAGAAGTTGTATGCCGACATGGGTCGGGTGGAGAGACAGTTTGAGGTAGGTGACATGGTCTACCTACGATTATAGCCATACCGACAATCGTCACTGAAGTAGAAGGGGGCTGAGAAGCTCAAGCCTCACTTTTATGGGCCATACAGGGTGATACGCAAGATTGGACAGGTTGCATATGAGTTGGAACTGCCCCAAGGCAGCAAGATTCATAACATTTTTCATGTATCATGCCTGGAGAAGGCATTGGGACAGCAGGTGACAGTGACAGATGAGCTACCACCCATGGATGATGAGGGGCACTTGGTGTTGCAGTCGAAGGCTATTATTGATACCAGGGAGAGGCGACTGCGGAGCAGGACGGTCCGGAAATTTTTGGTGAGGTGGAAGATTTTACCGGATGAAGATGCCACTTGGGAGAGTGAGAAGATCTTGCAGCATCCATCACTTCAGTTGCTTGAGGATAAGCAACATTTTGCCAAGGGAGACTGTAATATTCCTAATTAGCCATGGCTAATTGGAATATTCGATTTTGTCCGATTTTTGCCTTCTATAGTTACTTGTAAATAAAAAAGTGAGGACGGGGGACATAACTCACTTTTAGAATAAAAGTCACTTCCTAGTAGCACAACGTTGTGACTTGAAGGGGAACCAAAGGGGCCAAATGGGAACGCAAAAATGGGGCCCATGTAGACACATGGAGGGACTACGCATGAGGGAAGGAACACATGGCAAGAAGGGGATCACGCAGGAGAAGGTGAGCCTAGGGATTGTGAGAGGCATAGGCTATAAGATAGAGAGGAACCCCCTTATTTTGGATCATTCAGTTATGTGCATTTGGAGCTATTCGTTTCGACTTCTGAGCACGCTGGCTGTTTAGCTAGTCTACAGCACTGTTTAGTGCATCGAGTGTCTCTGTTTGGAGATCTCACCCTTAGCCTTGGGGGACTTCGAGTGCCTGCTCGGGCAAGGTATTTCCTTTGGTGTTTCAGTAGTAGCTTCATCAGCATTCCAGCAATATTTTAGTAGCATTTTGGAGGACTGCGCAGCACTGGGAGAGGGACGCAGTTCTTTTCGGTTGTAGTGCTGGATTGGGGTTTTGCATGTGGATTTATGCTGGGAGATTGAGCAGGGGTCCAGCGCTTGTCTCATTGGAGGATCTGTGGCAGGGTTTCAGGCAGTGTTTCAGGGAGATTTTAGAGGGGTTCTCTTCAGTGGCAGCGTAGGGCATTGAGGAACTGCGCAAAACCCCAAGAGGGTGTTTTTTCAGGGGTCGGACATTCTTGGAAAGCTTTCTTGGTTTTTTTGGGTTTCTTGAGTAGAGCCCAAATCCATAGTTTCAGCTTTTTCCAAGGAGGGGAGCAGCCCCAAATCATCATTTGTTTCCTAGCAGCACAACAGAAGCATCCACGCAGAGAGGCCATTTTTGTCATTCTGAGAGTATTTCTTCACCTGCCTTGTTCAAGTCAAGGTTCCATTTGTCTAATCACCTCTTCTACTCATTTCTTAGCATTTCTCGTTGCATTTCTTGTGTATCTGCCTATATTTCCAGTTTACATTATTATATGTTGTTCCACTGTTATTTTATCACTTCTGGGTTATTATATCATTTACACATATTTGGTTGAAGTTTTTGCTGGGGTTTGAGGAATATTCTGGGTTAGGAATATTACAGTGGTATCAAAGCATAGATTTGGCTCAGCTTGTGGAGCTAGCAATCTATGACACCAGGGGAAAAACCCTACATTTTTTACAAAGGTAGGAGGTATAGAGACACTTGACATAGGTTGGAGAATACCTACGGGGAGGGGGACTATGTTCCTATGGTGGGCGCAGAACAGGATGAGCTTGTGGTATACGTAGAACAAAGAGAGCTAGTAGTGGACACAGAAAAAATGGCCGATGAGGACGATAAGATATTCGCGATATGCTCCTCAAATCAGTGCAAGATCTGTTGAGGCAGATTGAGGTGATGGGGCAAAGATTCGTGGCAGTAGAGGCCAAACAGCGTGAGAGCCCACGAGTCTTTCAAATTGGTGAGGGATCAAGTGCATCCCATCACTTGCCAGAGCAGTGTTATAATGCACAGCAGGTAGCCTCACATGCCCCTACACGCTCTACCATGACCACTTTCTTAGGAGCAGACACGGGGGTCGTAGCCCAGCAGGAGGAAAGCCTGGGCGTATGGGCGATTATTTTGAAGAGTACCAGGCCTATGGGCAGGAGTTTAGGTAAACCCTCTCATTCAGAGATTTTGTTCAGCTCTACCGGGATAGCAAACCCCGTGACTATCACAGAGGGTACCAGAATTACCATGATGGCGACACCCATCGTGCAGCGAGTAGATTCTACTTGCCTACATTTGATGGCTCATCAAACAATTCGGCAAAGTCTCGGGTGGAGAAGCTAGACATTAATTTCCAGCTTAACCAGATGTCAGAGGCAGGGGCCATCAAGGTGACAACATTGCATTTGGATGGTGAGGCCCAGGATTGGTGGTTTCATGGGATGGTTACACTGGGGCACTCCACAGTGATGACATATGCCAAGTTTACTAGGAGATCAATTGAATGATTTGATCAGAGGGATCCAGAGCAGCATTTCGTTGAGCTGACGAGGCTCAAACAGACAGGGAGCCCAGAGACCTACATTGCAGATTTCTTGAGGGTCTCCGTGATGGTGCCAGACCTATCCATGGCACGGAGGATCTATATGTATGTTGAGGGGTTAACAGAGCCACTTCGGGGTTTAGTCCGATCCACTAAACCATCCACACTCCAGGACGCTATCAGCAGGACCCGGGACTTACAGGATGTCTTACCCAAGACCCGGACACCTTACCCCTAAAGACAGCCTTTTCAGTCTAAGGGGAAGGATGTGAGGATTCCACCCCCAAAGGGGAATCCAGGATGAGTGCAGATTGAGGACGATGTCAAGAGGGATCTGAAGAAAATGCGGTTGTGCTTCACATGCCAGGAGCCGTGGGCACCAGGGCATAGATGTGTTGCTGGTAAAGCACATTATATTGAGGTATTCTCTGAGAGCAGTGGAGAAGAGGATGACGAGGATGATGTGGAGATAGGAGATAGCCATGCCATATAGGGACCTTTGCCACCTCCACGCCAGCAGCAGGTGGTGCATCTTTTGCACCTACTGGAGGGGCCCTTGCAGCATTGCAAGGAGTTCCCAAGTATCTAACGCTACGCGTACGAGGGACAGTATGTGGCCAGCGGGTATCAGTTTTGGTTGACAGTGGGGCAACCCACAACTTCATCGATGCACAGATGGTTGAGTGGAGAAGGTATTCAGACAGAGAGCTTCGATGGGTTTTCAGTCTTGGTCCCAGGAGATCAGACCATGACATGTGCTCGATATGTTCCAGAGCTTTCAGTGACGATGGGAACCTACACATTGATTGACCACTTTTTTTTGGTCAATATCCCGAACACCAACATGATACTAGGTGTTCAGTGGCTTATCACTCTAGGGAAGGTCACGACGGATTGGAAGACCCTAGAGATGGAGTGGGATGATGAGAAGATAGGGAGGCATGAGAAGATATGGGGGCAACACACATATCCGCCTCAGACTGTGTTGGTTCATCGGATGGAGGCAGTCTTCCAGAAGGGAGACATAGAGTGGGCAGTGGAGCTGTGGGCATCAGATGCAGGGACTGCAGGGCAAACGGTACATCCATAGATCCAGACCATCCTTGATCGGTATGCCATAGTGTTTGGAGAAATTCCACCAGGACAGCCACCGTATCGGGGGTTTGAGCACACTATCGAGCTTGAGCAGGGAATCCAGGCAGTGATCACCACCCCCTATGGGCACCCCAAGGCCTATTGGGACGAGATTGAGCAGACTATCTAGGAGTTGCTGGCTCTTGGGCACATTCGACCGAGCACAAGTCATTTTGCTTCTTCGGTAGTGATGGTGAAGAAGAAGGATGGTACATTGAGGATGTGCATTGACTACAGGGCCCTAAACAAGAAGACCCTGGAGAACAGGTACCCCATACCCAAGATCGATGAGTTGATGGATGAGTTGAGGGGAGCACAATTCTTCTCAAAGACTGATTTGAGATCTGGGTACCATCAGATTCGCGTGAGGTTGCAGGACATTCCCAAGACCACCTTAAGGTGTCACTATGGGCACATTGAGTTCTTGGTGATGCCTTTTGGGCTAACTAATGCCATTGCTACATTTCAGTCCTGCATGAATCACATCTTCCATAGTTGTCTGAGGAAGTTTGTGTTGGTATTCTTTGATGACATTCTCATTTACAGCAGGACTTGGGAGGAGCATCTCCAACACATTGAGGCAGTATTGCATATCTTACAGGAGCAACAGTTCTATGCCAAACTCTCCAAGTGTGAGTTTGGGTTGACGCAGATGTTGTATCTGGGACACATCATAGGAGTGGATGGAGTGAGATTCCATGGGGAGAAGGTCAGGGCCATCGGGGAATGGTCGGAGCCGAGAAATGTGACGGAACTTCGAGGATTCATTGGCATTTGTACTTACTACTGGAAGTTCGTCAAAGGCTTCTCACAGCTTGTTGCACCCCTGACAGATTTGACGAGGAAGGGGGCTGTTACACAGCAATTTTTCACCGTCCCTGCTACTCCTATCCCGTATCTTGGAGGACTCATTCCGGGACCTATGAAAAGTGACATGGCCTAAAAACACTTGCATTCCATTCCTCTGAACATGAGCTTTGTTTGCCCTGAAGACATCTCCTGCTAAAAAACCCTAAAAATAGCTCTTTTTCCATTGGCGTGGTCCCGTAGTTCAGCCCTCGCGCCAAGGGGGAAAATCCTCCAAAGAGGGCGCGCCAATTGGCGCTCTGTCATAGAGTCGCACCCGCGCCAACCATATTAAGAGGTGTTTTTTAACAAATAAATGGTGGAAGTTTCGTCCTAACAAATTCCTGGACTGGTATCTATCTTGAGTTGGGTGCTTCGGCTACGGATTTCCATAGAGAGGAAGTGGCTTGCCACCTCTCATGGAAGCTTCCTTGATGATATGGCCAATCCCATGATTATTGGTTATGATCCCAACTCCCCTTCCTCCATCTATAAAAGCTTGCCCATTTCCTTTGCAAGCTAGTTCCAGAGTTCCAGAATTTCAGAATTCCCAAATTTCCAAGAGCTTCATGCTCCAAGAGCCTTCTTGATTCCCTTAAGGCCAAATCCAAGCAAGGAGACTATTGTCCAAGATCCAAAGAGAGAGGCTTGTCCTTATTCCCGACAGGCTTTGCGAGACATGTGCTGCTAACTACCCGCCAAAGGAGAATCCAGTGTCAGAACATTGGTTGTACTCTCCTTTGATTAATTATTAATGAACGACTATTGGTTATGGTTCCACTCTTGTTATTATTTATGATGATGATGAGTTATGTCTTTTCTGACTGACATATAGTTGCGTATACTGGATTTTATGCTTGCGTTTGTATTATTTCTTGTATGTGCAGGTGTCCATTCACGGAGATCGTGAGGATTGTGATCTGCCGGAGTAGAGGAATGAGAGCATCAGCTCTCCTACAAACGATAGCGTTGGAATCTAGGTAGGCCTTTATCACCGGTCTGTTTATTTGCAATTAGGAACTTGCGCTATAGTGTTTGATGATTGTTGCTAGAACCGATCTGGGCTAGTAGGGATCGTCTTTGTCCGCAGAGGGGATTTACCTCTTCAACAGGGTGTGATTTAGGGAAATAGTGCAGAACGCTACTCCAGTAGTGCGGAAGCCCCACAGCCTCTAGTTAGGGCTGTACGAAGGCCAGGGAAGTGCGCGAAGCAATATACGCATAGGGACTAGCAGTTGGACCAAATCAAACCCTCATAAATCTCAAGGGTGCGGAAACCTGGTTCCAACACCCCCCATACTACTTCGGGTGAGACCTCAGTCCGCGCTCTGTGGACTATTGCCGAAAGGCCAGTAGTACAAGGATTTGTTTGGCTTATTAACTCTAAACCTGGGTCAGGCCCCAACAAGCCAACACCACCATAACTATAGAAAACAAAAAAAATCAGATGCGACTAATATTGAAGATGTGGATTCAAGGCTACTAGTCTACGACGTTCTTAACACTTCACTAGGAAGTGCCATCCGCAGCCGGAGCCACTGTTAGGGTCCTATACTTTATAGGATCAAATGATCATTGAATAATTTCTTTCAATATTTTAGATTGTAAATAATACTGCTTTCTACAAATGATTTCCAAAAAGATAGAAAAATGAAAAGAGGGTATAAATACAAAAAATAGAAAAAAAATGGAAAAAGAAAAGAAATTATAAATGAACCCCACAAAAAATGAATAAATGAGAAAGTGATGCTAGCTTAAGGGCCACTACTAGCCTTTTGGCTTTGTAAAGAATAAATTTATGAAATTGTGTGCAAATTGTTTAAAATGCTACAATCCCTTTCTGCTTGAAACGTACAATTTAATCATGTTCAAGCCAATTTCAATTTATGCTAATTTTATTAGAGTGAATCACTTAGCCAAACAGTGTAATCTTGGTTAATATTAGATAGGAAGAGTATGTGAATAAATTTAATCCAACATTTTAATCTGGATTATTGTAGTTGAGTAGATTAGTTTAGTGTTTGAAATAAATATTCTTTATCTCTTTAGAATGAAAATTTGACAGGGTTTGCATGTTTAAATGCACCCTCATTTGCTTTAAAAATCATTAGAATAGGAAAATAATTTTTTGATGTACAAATTTATTGATGGTGCTAGACCCGCCAACATGTCAAGTGGATCTCCCCGGTAAGAAGTCCCAATTAGACCTCAGACCGTTTGGTGTAGGAGTCCCAGCTAGAGTGAATCACTTAGCCAAACAATGTAATTTTGGCTAAGAATAGATAGGAAGAGTATGTGAATAAAGTTAATCCAAAAGCTTAATCTGGATAACTGTAGTTGAGTATATTAGTTTAGTGTTTGAAATAAATATTCTTTATCTCTTTAGAATGAAAAATTGACAGGGTTTCCTTGTTTAAATGCACCCTCAATTGCTTTAAAAAGCATTAGAATAGGAAAATAATTTTTTGATGTACAAAGTTGTTGATGGTGTTGGACCCGCCAACATGTCAAGGGATCTCCCCGGTAAGAAGTCCCAATTAGACCTCAAACCGTTTGGTGTAGGAGTTCCAGCTGTGTGATCTGAATTTGAAACTACTTGGAAAAGGTTTGCAAGGTATTCAATTCAGTAGTAAACATGTTTAAAAGATTCCCATGTCTTGCAGTAAAGAAACAAATGAAATTTTCAATTGTTCATGATCCATTCAAGCATAGAAAAATTATTTCACTTTATTGTTTAACACATAAAAACGAATTTTTTCTGCAAAATAAATCAACCACATATGCAAAAGAAGTTGATGAAGCAGTTCACCCCTCCTGCGCTACGTCTGTTGGGTCCAAGGCTCCCAAATGGGCCTGTCCTCGTTTTAATTAAATGCTCAAAATGAATTTACAGCGGAATAGAAGTCTCTACAAGTGAAATAGACTATAAAATTGGATTCAAAACACTTGAATCCTTCAGGATTGACTACTGGTTCACCTCCAATAGATACCTGCAACCCGATACAGTTCTTTCAATACTGGGCCCTGGTGGCTCCTAGAACTTCAACGGCTCAAAAACCTATGCAAATGACCTCTGATGGTTGAAATACCCATGCCAATGGCTCCAGAATGTCCAAAATACCCAAAATCAAAAAAAAAAATCGTCCAAAACCGCCTTGCCTAGCCAAAGTTATGGCCATTTAATGATTCCCTCCAGTTTAGCCTAAAAGAACTCCAGCTGACTGTAGTTGGGACTAGTTAGCTCCGCCAAATCTGGGGTGTCCGCCAAATTTGGCGCCACCGCCAAAAAATCCACCAACCGGACTATTACTTAACTGCTCAAAAATTCCGCATGTGACCGCGTTTATTAACTGCAGCTATCCTTGGATTGCGCGCTGGTGGTTAGTGTTCTGGCCCTGGTTCTCGGCACAAGGTCATATGGTATGGGAGGGGCTGGCCCCTTTCCTTTCCCACCCAATGAGAATTTAAAGTTTTTAAACACATTTCTCCGCCATATGACAAATAGCGCCTCCATAGCCTAACGATAAGGTGGAGGACAATTGGATGGGAGGTCGAGGGTTCAAGTCCACATTCGAGCAAAATTTTACATATGTGCCCTCATTGTGCTTACGTCACCTGAGCCACGTGGTAGCCTCCGGGCTTGCCACGTGGCAGCTTCTGATTGGCCCGCCCAAAGAAATATTCCCAGGAATATTCTGTGGAATATTCTTTTTTATTTTTATTTTTTGAAAATTCAAAATTTAAGGGTTATTAGGCGATTTTGTTTTTGACGTAACTTTCACATACGGTGACCGTTTTTTGAACCGTTTATTGTGCTAGAATCATAAGGAAAAGCTATATCTGTTCATTGAGGTTTGATCTAGTTCTGAGCAATTTCAATTTTGAGCATTTTACGACACTTGGGACATGAGCCCCTGATCACGCCTCCCCATTGGGAAGCTTTTGGACCCCAAAAGCCTTCAACTACCTGTTAAAGAGGTGAGGGTACAGCGCCCTCACTCTGTCCACCTCCATCCACTTTGCCTTGTTCGGTTTGTTGCCTTTGAAACCAACTCGAACATAATCTACATTGCCCCTCCTTGAAGTGCGTGTCCTTCTGTCAAGGATTGTATCTTCTTTCAGCTCATCTAAGAATTCTGGCAAGAAATCTTCTATAGATGGCAGCTGAACAGCGCTTTCATGATCAGCGATCAAAGGAGGTTCATACAAACGTAAATTCTCCACATTAACAACATAATACATTTGCATGTAGGAAGGCAAATCTAATTGAAAAGCATTATTTCCAACTTTCCTGAGGATTTTGATTGGACCATAACGAATAGGCTTCAACTTTTTACCTTCTCCTTGCATCCTTTCTTTACTAATGTACAGCCACACCTCATCCCCTTCTTGAAACTTGTGATCGAATCTATGCTTGTTATGTCTTTCCTTGTAATTGCCTTGACTCTTCTCAAGCTATTCTTGAATTTGCTGAATTCTTTCAATGAATGAACGAGCTTTGTCAATATCACTATGTCCCTCAATGGCAACATCTTTCTCAAGAATGAAATCAAGAGGTGATTTGGGCAAGTAACCAAAACAAGCTTCAAACGGT
>APFE031332021.1:73959-118932 GCA_000404065.3 Pinus taeda
GAAGCAACCTGAAGGCTTTGTGGTGAAGGGTAAGAAAGAACTGGTATGCAAGTTAAAGAAGTCTTTGTATGGGTTAAAATAGTCACCAAGGATGTGGTATCAGAAATTTGATACATTTATGCGGGGACTTGGCTTCACTAGAAGAAAAGCAGATCACTGTGTGTATTTTAAATTAATTGGTGACCATGTTATTTATTTGGTCTTGTATGTGGATGATATGTTGCTGGTTGGAAATGACAAAGAAGTTAAGACCCAATTGTCCTCCAAATTCGACATGAAAGATCTTGGTGCTGCAAACTATATTTTGGGCATGGAAATTAAAAGAGGTCGGGAAAAAAGGAAGCTCTGGTTAAACCAAAGGAAGTATGTCGAGACAATATTGCAGAGTTTTAATATGCAGGATAGCAAACCAGTGATGCTTCCTATTCTTGTAGGTGTGAGGTTATCTGTTGAACAGTGTCCCAAGACACAAGAAGAGGAAGAGGACATGTCCCATGTTCCATATGCAAGTGCAATCAGTAGCCTGATGTATGCAATGTTCTATACTAGACCAGACATTGCACATGCAGTTGGAGTATTGAGTAGATTTATGTCAAAACCAGAGAAGGAGCACTGGACAATAGTGAAGCGAGTTTTCAGGTATTTGTGTGGCACTAGTGATTATCGTTTGTGCTACCAAGGAAGACCAGGATTGGACAGAATGTTGGATATTCGTGGCTTTGTTGATGTAGACCGGGCTGGAGATTTGGATCAAAGAAGATCTACAAGTGGGTATGTGTTTAACCTATTTGGAGGTGCAGCTAGTTGGATGAGTAAGAAACAATATGTAGTGGCACTATCAACTATAGAGGCAGAATACATGGCAGCCACTCATGCAAGCAAGGAAGCAGTTTGGTTGCAGAGATTGTGTTTAAGTATGGGGTTAGTATAGGGAGCTATAAGGATAGACTGTGACAACCAAAGTGAAATTTTCTTGGCAAAGAACCCCGCATATCATTCGAAGACAAAGCACATTGATGTTCGGTATCACTTTGTGAGAGATATGATAGAAGACAAAAAGGTGTTGCTGGTAAAGGTGGACACATTGAAGAATATTGCAGATGCATTGACAAAATCTATGAGCTCTGAGAAATTCTCTTGGTGTAGAGAGACAATGGGCATTTTAGGGCTAGAAAAATGACTAAGCTCTCTTGTGGCCCCTTGTGGAAAGAAAACAACAAGTGGGAGAATGTTGGGTTGTGTTACATTCTTTCCACGACTAGCCCACGTAGTTAACCAGGGGGTTAGAGGGGGGGCGGACGCCCCCTTCGTTGCGCCAATTGTGTAGCCAGGGGGAAAGTCACAGGGGGTTTGAGGGGCACCCGTAACCCCACTTTATGGGGTCCGAGGTAGCACATGGAAAATTTTGATTTTGGACCCTATGTTAGGTTGGGCGGACCCACCTATGGTTTTGTGCATGTTTTCCGCACATGTTTTTTTGGACGCGATGGTTTTCGGTCCATGGTATTGGATGCTTCGGCATGTATAAATATGTATTATAAGATTGAAAGTAACATAATGAAAAATCAAGCTGGTAGTCCCGGTTTTGGGATCCAAGGGAAAATCTCTGTGTATATGTGTTTTATGTGTTTTGCTCTTGCATTATTTATTTTTTGTGTTTTAGAATTCGTATGCAGGTAATTTCTGTACGGGGTTAAAACCTACAATTGCAACATACCTGTGTGATTGATCATGAAGGTTGCGCAATTTCAGTCGGGAGGTCAGGAGACTAACTGTCAAGACTACGCAAGGCACGGTTTGGGCTGCTGGGAGATTGACTGACTGCTAGAACTACGGAATGCACAGTCTAGTCTGGTTGCTGACTGTTGGAATTGCGCAATGCGCAATCTCAACTAGAAATGGTTGCAGGCTCAGTGATTGCATTACGCAATTTTCTGGGTTAGCAGTCACTGTCCCTCAGAAATGTGCAACATTGTCTTGGGGGACAGTCACTAGGCAGAAATGCACATTTCCTGAGAGGAAGACATAGCCTCCCCTCTCGGGATTGTACAATGTTGTCTTGGTGAGGCTCTTACTGAGGCAGAGTCCGGGCTAAGGCTGCCCAGACTCGTCGACGGGCAGCTGAAAGTGAATGTGAGTGTGAATGCATGGTGATACTAAGTGTAAGCATAAGTGAAAGATCATGCATGCAAACAGCGAATGACCGATTTAGAAAACGGAACAACATGCATGTGTTTGAGGCGAGTCACCAATTGACCATTCATGAAAAACTATTTCATGCATGCGAAAACAGTGAGATAGCAACGAAAAATGAAATAGTGTTAGGACAAGCTAATATACATGTAACCGACAATAAGCGCTCACTTAAATCAAGCAAACAATACTCACACAAGCAAAAACACAAGAAGTGACAAAAATGTAACACAAGTCATGGGAAGCGAGCTTACCCTAAAAAAGTTGAGCTAAATGTGCTGACAACTCCTAGATGTGATGTGGGATGTCAGAGCTGCAAAGTTGATGTGAGGAATGAGCTCTGTAGCATCCGGTTGATGATTTTTTATAACATCGAGGTTGTGACGTGCATGCCACAAATCTAGGGAAAGTGACACTTGGTGGGAGGTTTCTGAAATGATCCTTACATGTAACCTCCAATTGCTAGAAAACTATCCCTGAAACAAGGAATGCCTTTGCATGCTACCTTGGAAGAAGAAGCCCATGCATGCAAGTCAGTTTTGCTCAGTCCTGAAGGGAACCTGTCAACTCAGCTGCACATGTAAGAGACTGCTCGACTGCTGGGATAAAATGGACATTTCTAGCTAGGAGTTGGGCTAGCTTCCCCAAATATTTGCGCAATTTCTAGGCAGAGTAGCTGACTGGTGCCTAGATTTGCACAAATTCTAGGCTGAGTAGCCCTGCTGGTGAAAATTGCAAAATTCCTATTGGGAGTGTTGACTGGCAGAATTGCACAATCTTGGATCCCAGTGTCTAGTCAATTTAACATCTTAAATTGCTCTACATAAATTATCAATCTGGGTATCGGAAACTGATGAAGTGTGGTGCACCATATGTGCTTAGTTAACCTTTTTCTTACTTCGTTGTTTTATAGTTTATTTTGTTTTGGGGTTTTGTTTTTGTTGGTTTCCTAAAGTGTCTACAGCAAATGGAAATCTTATTCTAAGGTCTTAAGAATACTTTTAAAGGTCAAGTACGGATGTAGATTTCAAGACAAGGTTTATGTCCCTAATGGTAACTTCCAAAACTTAGCACTTCAAAAGATCTCAAAACATGTTATTGATGGAATTAGTACTTAAACAAAAGTGTAAGTATGCAGTTACTTTAATCAAGCAAAAGATGAAATACTGATCATGAAATCACTATTCCCTGCTGCTGTCTAAATACAAGAGAAATGAATTAAAAGCTACTGCACTCAAAGAAATCCAAAAATTGCAAAGTAAAGTAAAGCTAAAAATCAAAAATTACATCAACTCATATTCTGACCCCTCGCCATTAGTCTCGCTATGGCTTTCGGAGGTAATCATAAACAACTTGAGCAATCTGATATCTATTTGCAGAAAAGTAAAACTAATATCAAATTACACACTCATATTTCAATCCCTCACCATTAGTCTCGCTATGGCTTTTGGAGGTAACCGTCAATGAAATGAGCAATCCAATATCTAATTGCATAAAAGTAAACTAAAATCAAATCACAACATTCATATTTTGATCCCTCACCATTAGTCCCGCTATGGCTTTCGGAGGTAACCGTCAATGATATGAGCCAGTTGATTTCTAAACTAACTAACAAAGCAAGTAAATAAGACTGAAATCAAAACATAACTGAAATTGAAAAGCTAAAAAAACAAAGTCAGCAGAGAGGTAAATTTCATGTCATTATTTGATGCAAAAACATGTAAAGAAAAACTAATCTACAATCAACCAGTTGAACGCACTTGCGTGAATTAAAATTGCATCAATGGAAACTCTAATCTATCAAACTTGAAAGCAATCAAATGACATAATGAAATCAAAGCAAAATTACAAAATGAAATCTACTCTACCTTACATTCTAATGTGATCCATGACATCTACTTCACATCTCCTTCCATGTTGAGAACATCAAAGCTTTATTCAAATTCTTCAAAATCACAAAGTACAAGAAAGCTCTCTAAAGCTTTCCAAAATCCATCAAGGAAGAACTACAAACTCCAAGCTAAATGACTACAAGCCAATCCAAGCTAAGCTTAAGAACTAAGACTAATAAGCTAACAAATGAAGGAGGGAGATCTCCTATTTATACAAAAAGATGAAAATCCATCTCATTAATGAGAGTCCATGAATCTCTCCCTCTACCTCTAGAGCCCTAATCAAAATAGGAACTGATAAGGCACATGTCTTCTTAGAGTTATAATACAATTAGGAGATGTGACACATATCCTCATGATCCCATGATTCTTCCCACTCAAATTCGAATTTGGCCTTAGAGTGCCACATAAGGGTCTTCTAGAAGCCTCCTTTCAACCTCCACATGTCAACAATATCAACCCATTTGTTAGGTATAAGCATATGCACATTATTTCCTAATTTTTAACCACAAATTCACTTAAAAGGCTTAGAATTAATAAAGATTGGAAAAACATAAATGTGGCCCAATGATAATGAAAGTGGGATGAATGTGGTGACATAGTAGTGAAATGGAGGTGATATAATGGACATAATAGTGAAAGTGTAATGGAAATGAATGACATTTTCAAGACTCAACACCTAGTAGGCTACCAGGCAGGATTGTACAATTTCTGGAGGGAAGGCTAGATGCCCTCCAGAAATGCACAAATTTCTTAGGGAAATTGCTCAGTCTGTAGCTGGACCAAGTCCAGGTGAACAACGTGTGAGGGGAATGCATCAAGCTGTGATCGACAGGTTTCCTTTGTGCAAGCAAAACACTGAAACTTGTGAACTTAATGAAGCAAGGCAAGTTGTATTAAAGGTTGGAAGGGAGGCTCCAAAAAGAAGCCAAGGAAAAATTTTGGAGGGTGGTTGTTGTCGCTACAACACAAAATGTTGACAGTGTTGGACCTGCCAACATGTCAAGGGGATCTCCCCGGTAAGAAGTCCCAATTAGACCTTAGACCGTTTGGTGTAGGAGTCCCAATTGTGGGTCTTAAGGTAATGCCTTGACCGTGATGTCGCACAGAGGAAAGTAAGATAACTCTGTCAGTAGCAAGGGTGTGACCGCTGTAGTGAGTCAAGGAAGTTGAATGAGAGGTTCTAAAACATGGGGGGTGAGATGAGTGCGCCCCTCGGCAACCTGTAGCAATACTTAGCTGAGAAGGGAACACACAAGCGAAGATGCATCACAAGCTGGAAAGCAAATCAGTCGACAATCCATAGTGATGGTTAAACCAATAACACATCTGCAACAAGATTCATATAATCGCATATGAAGCAGTTCATACACAACTACGTAATTTAAATAACATATATTGCTAAGCAACCAGAGCAGTGCAACTACAATAACAACATATGCATGAAAATGTGATGGCTCTTATTATATAAAGAAGTGTAAGTCCCAATCATACAATACATCAATGTAAACCTGCTAGCCCCAATACTGGCCAGTTACTGCCACATCTCCCTGCTCCTCCAAAGAGATGTACTAGCTCTGAGCAATGGAGAAGCCAAGGCACTTTACAATATTGTCCAAGCTCTCTCCAAGATAGTCTTATCAAAAGCTTCGCCGACCAAAATCCCCTACAATGATTTATGAGGGACTATTTATAGAAAAGGGTGGGGTGACCCTTGACATTCCCCTTTGTGACAGTTCAACTACCCTCATGACTCTTCACCTACTCTATGATTGTTGCATCCAACTATTGACACTTACACTTGACATGACCCAACATTACAATGCACATGTACTCATGTGAGACAAAATGGCTTGAGTAAGCCATGCAAGACATCACTGGCACTCGGTCCATTGTGATGAGACCAATTCTTTGACATGCTTGTGATGGTGAAGGTGGCAAGCTGATGCCAAGCTTGGTCATCCATGATGGTGTGCATGCACCCCATGGTGACATCTTGCTTAAGCAAACTCTTGCCTCTGTTGTATCCGATGCATTAGTTCAGTTCCTTCATCCAACTCGTTTGCTAACATGCGCATGGTCTTCTTGGGTGCGGCTGAACCGACACAAACTGATGCATAGTGTCTATGCTGATCTTCAAGTGTGTGATGGTGGTCATGCGCATCAACTTGCCAAAGTACATATTCAGCTCCAGTTGGACTTGCTTCTTGTCTTCACCTTAGTGAATGGGTTGGATTGCATGCGCACACACAATGACATGCATGTTGTTGAATCCCTTGCATTTGATCAACAACACTGCTCACCATGTCTGCTCTGTGCCAACTGTTGGGATGGATCTTTAACTTGTACAGTTGCAATTTCATCCGTGAGTGCATGTTGCATCCGCTGTTGTTCATGTTCATGTTGTAACTCATTTGTCTATCTTTGCAACTTCATGTTCTTCCTTGAGTTGCTACTTTAGCACATGCAACTCTTTCTTTGTTCCATTCTCTGTCTTCGCGTAATCTTCATGTTGTGTCATCACCTCATTACCTGAGTCTCCCAAGTTGCTTTCATCATCAGTAGATCTGCTTGATCTTGCAACTTTGTTCCACCTCTGTGTTGTCAACAACCATCATCTTGCATCTATTGCATTCACTGTGTTCACTACATTCATTGTGTTCACTGTGCTCGCTACATTCGGTATTTTTCCATTCACCTGTTGTTCATGATGTTGCTCGATGTGATATCTTGATGTTCTTGTTTACGAACAACTTGATGTCTTCGTGAGTAGGCAAGCTTAGAGACATTTGATTGACTGCATCTCCAGGTGTGCTTTGAGCGGTGTCTTCGACTCTGTGCTCTTGCAAACCATTGCACTTGCACTATTGAGAGGCAGATGAATACCTACAATACCTGGAGACATGGCAAGCAATCTATCAGCCGAAAACCAAAATGAACTTGAGAACTAACTTGCAGCATACTTGTGTGACTGATCATGAAGGTTGTGCAATTTTGGTCGGGAGGTCGGGAGACTGATTGCCAAGACTGCGCAAGGCACAGTCTAGGCTACTGGGAGACTAACTAACTGCTAGAACTACGCTATGCACAATCCAATCTAATTGTTGACTTCTAGAATTGTGCAATGCACAATCTCAACTGGCAATGGTTGCAGGCTCAGTGACTGCATTGCACAATTTTGATGGACTAGAAGTCATTGTCCGTCAGAAATGCACAAAACAGTGTTGGGGGACAGTCACTACACAGAAATGCACATTTCCTGAGAGGAAGACAAAGCCTTCCCTCTCAGGATTGTGCAATGTTGCCTTAGTGAGGCTCTTGGTGAGGCAGAGTCTGGGCCAAGGCTGCCCAGACTCACCGACGAGCAACTAGACGTGAATGTGAGTGCGAATGCATTGTGATACTAAGTGTAAGCATAAGTGAATGATCATGTATGCAAATGGAGAATGACTGATTCTGAAAATGGAACAACATGCATGTGGGTGAGGCGAGTCACCGAATTAGTGACCGTTCGTGAAAAATAGTTTCATTCATGCGACAACAGTGAGATAGCAACGAAAATTGAAACAGTTCTAGGACAAGCTAATATAAATGTAAATGATAGCAAGCACTCACTGAAATCAAGTAAATAGTACTCACACAAGTGAAAACACAAAAAGCGATAGAAATGCAACACAAGGCATGGGAAGCGAGATTACCCCAAAACCGCTGAGCTGAATGTGCCGATAGCTCCTAGATGTGATGTGGGATTTCAGAGCTGCAAGTTTGATGTGAGGAATGAGCTCTGCTACGTCCGGTTGATGAGTTTTGATAACATTGAGGTTGTGACGTGCATGCCACAAATCTAGGGAAAGTGACACTTAGTGGAAGGTTTCTGAAATTATCCTTGCATGTAACCTCCAACTACTAGAAAAAGAGCCCTGATATAAGGGATGCCTTTGCATGCTACCTTGGGAGCACCAACCCATGCATGCAAGTTAGTTTTGCTTGGTCTGAGAGGGAACCGGTCAACTCAGTTGCACATGCAAGAGACTACTCGGTTGTTAGGAGAAAATACACATTTCTGGTTGGGAGCTGGGTTGGCTGCCCATGAGATTTGCGCAATTTCTGGGCAAAGCAGCTGACTTTTGCCTAGATTTGCGCAAATTATGGGCTGAGCATCCCTGCTGGGGAAAATTGTGTAATTCCTTATGGGAGTGTTGACTGGCAAAATTGTGCAATATTGGAGCCCAGCAGGCTTCTAGACAGGATTGCGCAATTTCTGGAGGGAAGGTTGGTTGCCCTCCAAAAATGCATAATTTTCTTAAGGAAATTGCTTAGCCTGCAACTAGACCAAGTCTGAGTGAACAACGTGTGAGGGGGTTGCATCAAGATGTGATCGATAGGCTACCTTTGTCCAAGAAAAACACTGAAACTTGTGAACCTATTGAAGCAAGGCAAGCTGTTGTGAAGGTTGGAAGGGAGGCTCCAAAATGAATCTAAGCCAAAATTTTGGAGGGTGGTTGTAGCCACTACAACATAAGTCTAAATTGGTTTGTTGTACAAAGTTTTGGACTTTGGGTTATAAAACATATGCACAAATATGTGGCGGGACCAGCCGGTGTTAAACCTTGCTTTTTTCATGACCCCCAAATCACCCATTGCATTGATCCGATAGCCCACGATAGATTTTGGATCCCCCCCGTGAAGTGATAACATTTAACGGCGAGGGCGGGTGGGGTGGGGGTCCTAAAATTAGTTTACCGTCCCCTTACATGTCACCACCATGGGATTTCGGACCGACCCTTTCACTTACCAGATATCGCCGAGCCCCCCCTTCGAAAGCAATTTCGCCATCCTACCTCAACTCGCCTTCCCACCATGTGTCACCTCCATGTCCCGTCTCTGCCACCATTCTTGTCACACCACCTGTCCCTACTCTTGTCACTCCCGCCAACGGTCCCACGCCACTTTCCCACCAATCCAGAACTGCCATGTCCGTGACCGTTGCACCTGCCATTAATTTTCTTTCTATTATTCCGCTCCAATTACAGGAATTAATTCCATATCAAGACCGTTAAGCCAATTGTTAAGGCCGGCTCATGGCTAATAAATAGTGAATTCACCTCTGCCATTACACCTTTCCTTCCTCGCTCATTGAATATTGCTCCCGCCCCTCTGTATTATGATCTTATAGCAGCATTTCCATTGCTTGTCATTGATAAATTTACAAAGGACTGCCATTCTAATTTCCTGCCAATTATCGAACACATTGCTAATTCCTTCTATTACACCCTTCCTCTATTCATTCTGCAACTGCAATGGCACCCAAAGTCGCCCTTGTAGTAAATCCTATGCTCATTACCCCTGTCGACTTAGACCATATTCCACTCACAGACAAAGACCACAAGATTGCCGAAACATAGTGTGAATTTGACCTCTTCGAATTAAGCTGTTGGTTTCAGGATAATTTCCTGGATCAATCCGATGAGATACACCTCTGGAAATCCATACTTCCTCTGTTTGTTGTCCCCCAGACTTATCATTTTCCCGAATTATTTCTAAGATGCCAAACCTCTTACCTTTCAAGAAAGAGGGCAATTATTTCCCCAAATGGTGAAATTCTCTTCACCATCACAATTGGTAGCACAAATCAAATTCTACAGGTTCCCCATAGTGATTCCCTCTCTCCTTTCTCCCTTGAAGCTCTGAGAGAAATTTACCAGAAATTAACCTTCCCCCAAAGAGCTACCATTTTTTAAATTTTCCTCCCTAAAGAATCTCAACTCCCTAATAAAAATACCCCATATCCCTCTTCTATGTTCCATCAAAGGACAAGACATCTCTGTCTTGTCATCCATTCTTGGTTACTATTCAGATGAATGGGTAGATGAGTCTATTCTAAGCTTTCTATCCACCCTTTCTTTAGAAGAAGGACCATCAGTCACCTTTGACTATGGTCACTTCTTAGCAAATGTAATTCATGAACAATTCATTCAATTTTTAACTGAAGGAGTGTTCAAATATTCTTCAATTCTTATGTACATGTTTATGTTCTTTCAAAATGATAAGTTTCCATTCGCAGTGTAGAATCTTGATCAACAAGGAGAGCCTTAGTCTATTGTCTTCTATACTTCCTTAGTCAGAAGACAATCACAAGAATTCAACTTCTTAGAGTTCATAGACCAGTTTGTGTTTCCAACAACTTGTTTGCTGAGTGACCAGTAGGTTCCAAGCATTAGTGAAGACATCGAGAAGATTTTACAACTCAGTGAACAGGTCAAAATAGGGGACTGGTACCTTTACCAATGATTTACAGAAATAAGAGGAAATGGTTCAGAGCTTCCACCATATAAGCTTCCTAAGTATTTTCCAATGAGAATATTTACCTTGGAATACATCAGACAAATAATTCATTCTGATAACATCCATTTCATGGAAGTGAAGAATAAATCTCAGTTATGGATCAAAACACAGATAGGACCCTTCATTTGCAGTAGTAGAGCAGCAGGAGAGGAAACAGGCCTTCTGCTGAAACAAATGAATTTCCCTCTCAATTTAACTTGGTCTTATGACCCCTTTGTGGTAATTTCCAAGTTAAGAGTGGAACAAAAAGCCACACCCTATGTGCATACTCAGAGGCCAAAAATAGAGAAATATATGTACTAGCACACTTGGGTAGAAAATAAATTGCAGGATGCCGAGGAGGAGGTACTTTCCAGGACAGCTTCAAAGACTCCCATACCTAGAGAAAAAATAGATAAGAGAAAACGAGAGGATGATTCTCTATCAGTCATAGAAGTCTCAGCCAAAGAATTCAAAATATACACTAAGAAGATTAAAACAAGCTCTAAAATAGACTTCCCATCGCTGGAGGACACACAAGGCACTATTGTGCTCAGGTTTAAAGACTTTTAAGCTGGATAGTGGTACTACAGAGTCCCCGTCATCCTCCACTACTAAAGAGATTCCAACTACTATACCTCAGACACTAGAATCAACCATGGAGTAGAGGCAGTTGGACATTTTTCAGAGATACAAGGAGATTAAGCAGAGGAATGAAGCCATTGAGGATAATATATCTGCTCAATTCAAGAAGCAATCTTCCTCCATCCTGCACAGACTCATCTCAACATATGATACAGAGAAGGGAAGGATGCATATGGAATTTTTGTAGGCCCAGGTCCCTCAACCAAAGTCAACAACAGATTTCAAACAAACCACTTTTGAATTTGAGGCAAAGCATGTCCATCTTTTAGATCAAATAGATATGCATAGGTAGGCTAGAGAAATGGTATACTTTACTTTTACATAGACTGCTATCGCTGCCTCTAAACTACAAATTGCTTTGAATAATGTGTAGTCTCAGCTCAAATTGGAGAAAGTGTCCTCACTTTCCAAAGATACCAGAACCAAATGCTTGGAGGAAATGTTGATCAAAGAAGGGTTTGATCCAGATAATTCAAAATCCATGGAGGAGATAATCAAAAAGAAAAATGCTGACATAGCAAAATTATAGAAGAAATTGAAGCTGCCAACAACAGAAGACCCCCAAGCCAAGGAACTTGGAGAAATAGAGCTACAAAAGGAAGAGATGTTGAAGCTTCTAGTGGAGCAAGGTGCCCAGATCAAAGCAATGGAAGAAGAAATGGACAAGCTGATAAAAGAAAAGGAACAGAGTTCACAACTTGCAGTTGTTCCTCTTGTTGTAGTTTCCATTGCATCTCTACTACAAACAACTGTCCCTATAGCAACCACAACAACATGAACATCTTCTTCTACCATGCTTCCCACATCAGTTGTTGATGGCTCAGTTAAGTTAGCTCAATCTATGGAAAACATGTCTATACAGGGAGAAGAGCTAAAGAAAGTGAAGTTGGAGGTAAAGATTCTACAAGAACATAGTACAAGGTTTGAAAATTCCTACATGACATAAACACAGAAGTCCTAGACATTGTCCCAAAGATTGAAGAAGATGGAAAAGGATTGTGCCATTCGCAATACATTGGCACAAGTAAAAGAGAATATCTGGAAAATGATCAATGAAGATATGGAAGACATTTGGCCTTCAATCCAAATTATTTTTGAGCAACATGAGTTGATTGAGCAATCAAATGAAGCCATCGAGCAGGTCAAAAAACAATTGGGAGATAAACCCAATGAAGCCACTGAGCTTATCAAATTTCTCAACTCCAAGAACATTCAAGAATTGGAAGAGTTGGAAATTGAAGACATGACTGAAACGATTTTGGAAGTCAAGAAAGTGTTGACTAAAAGGAACCTTATGAGATAGCTTGAAGAGAAGGGCCGAATAATGAACACTGGTATAAAGAAATTCTTCACCAATCTGTAGCCTCTCTACAAGAAATGACTTCTAAGCCTGTTAGTGATTAATGAAAAACTCAGTATGTGGTCACATTAGAGTGATAAGATTATGACCTAGGCAAGGGGCAGTTCAAAGGTAACAACTGGAAGTCTCAGCATGACAGGAAAGTCGTTCCTGGAAGAAGTGTCCTACGATCTTGACATTCAGTATGCAATTCCAAATTTATTCATCACCCGACTGACATTTTCCAAATATACTAAATTCGACGAAGTGTATAGAAAGTTGATGAAGATGAATATCCCGAGTGAATAGCATTGGGATAAACCTTGTGAGTTACTGGATTAAAAGGTAGTTTCGGGGGCATAACTCAATGTTATAGCACATGTAGGATTTGAGCGCCAGACAACCAACTATTCCACCATTTCAGTGCCACCACTTCAGACAGTTCGAATTTCCCTGATATCATTGTAATAAGTTAGATTGATTCAATTTTATTAGTTTAGATACATACTAGTCATCCAGACAATATAATTTTTGTAAATTAGTTATAAATAATTCATCTTCAAAAGTATGAAGGGTTGTTTTTTGTACGAAGAACACCATCTTATATTTCTGAAGCATCAGCAGATTTACCAGTTATACAAAAGATCTTTCACAAGATTCTTGTGTCAAGTTGTTGGTGAAGTGCATCTATCATCTTATGTGTTTATATTTCTTTGTTCATAGCACATATTTGTTTCCAAATCTGAATTATTCAATAGATAAGTAAAGTGCATAATTTGTTTAAATCTACACTCTGCACCCAGCTACGAATAATTTTAATGTTTTCTTCTTATCTTTAAATATAGAATTCATGTAACAATGCTCTATATTTAAAGTGGACCTTAAATTTGTTCCTTCCTTCTCCATTTCATAAACTAAAAGAATCCATTCAGTTTGTTTACCCTACCCTGTGAGATATATTGGTAGACACTGCAGTCAATCTGTATTTTATGTAACAAACTCCATGGCCCAATGGTAATCTAGCTATCAACCAACCATTCAAATAAAAATCAAACCTTAAACTTCATAACTAGCCTAATATTCAATCAAACAAAGTTAAATATTACAGAGAGAGCCCTCTCTGAAGCTGGCAGGGATAGATCCCAGCTTCCAAAGATGGGTTGTGGTTACCTTTGTGATTTTCTTCTGCAACCTTAGAAAATTGCAAAGTGCTAACAGAGAGTTGTGAATAGAAAATAGGCTTTAGAGTCAAGCCCTCGAGCTATCTACCTTTGTAAGTCCTCACTTATATCCTTGTTGGATGAACGTACAATATTATTATTATTATTATCCAAATTTAAGGTCACAGTCAAGCTAGACACCAAATTGGTGTATGAGACCCCCTTGTTTGTGGGACAAGGGAGCTACCTCCACAGAACGATTTGACTGCTAAAGTATACAAAGGCATACATACTCTACCCCCTCTAGTTTTGAACCTATGACCTCTTAGGAGGAAACACATACTCTTAACCATTATACATGTCCTACATTACACTAGATATCATTTTCAAAATGAGGGTAAGTGCTTGAAGATTTCTTTCTATGAAAAAAAAGTGAGAAAATTTGCAAAAAAAATTATGCAAAGTGTTTTAGAAATCAAAATGCAATGGGGTGGAATAATTTTTCATCTTTCTAATTTTAAAAAGGTGGAGTATGAAGACACTCTCTCTTAGAATGTCTTTGTATATCCACATTAAATTCTAATTTGAAAATGTTTGTAACATTAATGACCCTTATAACCTATTAACTAATCAAAACTATGAGTATTTTGGAAAGCTAATTTTTGGCCTTTTTGAACATAAATAAAGCGATAAAGGAAACTAATTAATTCCCTATTATTTTTCTTAATGCTTGATAAGCCAAAGTTGATTTTAGTGGATGGTGGCCATCAATATCATCAATAAATAAACACGTGTAGATACATCTATTATTCATGAAGATTTTAATATTTTGTAGCTTGCTCTATAAGAAGTAAAATGTTTTATGATTAAATTTATTTGGTAAAATGAGAAGTTTTGTTAATTGGTTATAATAATTGAGAATAGTTGTAGTGCAATGAGTTAGCTTGAATGGTTGAGAGTTGTGAATAGTAAGAAGGTTTTAGAGTCAAGTCCCCAAGCTGCCTTTTGAATACCTCACTTGTGTCTTTGCTAGGTGAACCTACAATAGTCTATGTGGCCTACTCGAGGATTTCTTGAGGATGTATGTTCCAATGAAAAAATGTAGACAAAAATTGCAAAACGGTTTATGAGAAGTGTTTTAGAATTTGTTCTTGTGACCATAGGCATAAATCTTAATTTTCAAGGTCACGAGTTGAAGAATTATATTTTGTTTGTGTCCTTAAATTGGTTGCAAAGTGCAAAATCAACATTGTTAGACACCTTAATCCTTCGATATTATGGTAAAAGTAATTAGGTTTGAAATTAGGTGTAGTAATGGATGGTTGGGAAAACTAACAACCCACACATATTCTCCATGTAATAAATACATTTCATTTTAATGAATGCTTATTGGAGATTTCGCATGATCCTCGGTCTGATATGGTATTAGAGCTGAGTGCTCCACTATCATGTCTACAGATCTAGTGCATCCTTCATCCGAATTATATCTATAAGGGATCAATGTACCTGTCAATATATTCGAGCAGCGTAGTGAATACGTTTTGGAGTTTTCTGACTCTGTGACTATGTTGAGGTCGCTTAAGTGGTCTTGTATCCATACTCTCTCGCATGGGAGTTAGAATTTTTGTGTTGGTTGGAACTGGTGAGGTGATTGTTTACATTTCCATTATATTTTCCTGTCGTGTGTGCAAGTAAAATTTTTCTACCGCTTAGATGATATGTTGCACTCATAAATTAAATAAAGTGTCTAGTGAGCTCTACTTCTTTCTCTTTACTAGAGTTCTGGGAGCCTCCATGTTCTCTATAGTCATGTTGGTTCAATGTTATATTATAGTGGAGAACGAACTTCAATGAAATGATTTATATTTATTTTTTATTGTTGTAAGTAGCATGCAACTGTTTCACACCCTAGGGAATGATTAATAAGTCTAGAGGTTCAGCTGATATGTGCAAGTGGCCACGTTGAGCAAGCCTTTGCTAGCCTGCCCTTGGAGATATTGCACTTCTAGTTATGTCACTGGTTGGTATTCAACCCCTCAGGTCAATCTTTGGAATCTCCCTTTGCATAACCATAATCAACTCCTCCTCATGAAGAAGGTCCTCATGACAAAGTTCCAGAAACCTCATCAAATTTGGATGATGTTATAAACATAATTGAAAATTTGAACATTGATGATTCTACATCCTCAGAGGAGCTGTCTAGTCCTTCTCCAAAACAACCAAAGTGGTTGATCAAGACACTTGAAAGTGTCCATCTTGATGAGATTGGAAATACTAGGACCATGAGTTCTACTAGATATGACAATGGAGGTGCAAATTGAGCTGATGTAAATGACATAGATACTTTGTTTTAATCATGAATTGAAATTGTCTGTTGACTCTGAACCTACTTCTTTCGAAGAAGTTGCTTCTCATGATGAATGGAACGAAGCCATGTAGAAGGAATATGATGCAATCATCAAAAATGAAACTTGGAAGTTGGTAGACCCTCCATACAGAACCAAACCATTTGGATGCAAGTGGGTCTTCAAAAATAAGTGTAAAGTAGACAACTCACTTGACAAGCATAAAGCGAGACTCGTGGAAAAAGGATTTTCACAAAAAGGTGTTGACTATGAAGAAACCTTCGCTCCCACAGAAAAATGGGTGATCATCTAGACCGTATTCTCTTTGGCAACACAGAAAGGATGGAAAATCCATCAAATGAACGTGAAGACAACTTTCTTGAATGGGGATTTGAAAGAAAATGTTTTTGTGTCTCAGCCTGAAGGTTTAGTTGTGAAGGGACAAGACCAAAAGGTATGCAAGCTCATCAAATCCTTGTATGGTTAAAAACATGCACAACAAGCATGGTATGAAAGGCTAACCAAGCATCTTCTGAAGCTAAATTTCAAAAATTACAATCTTGATGATGCAACTTTGTTTGTCAAAAAGGTTGGCAAAACAATTGTGTATTTTGTAGTACATGTATATGATTTGTTAATAACCAGAAAGATTGAAACTTAGATTGCATCTATGAAGAAATATTTGAATAAAGGTTTTGAAATGACATATTTGAGATATCTTCATTACTAGTTGGGCATTGAAGTCAATGAAAATCCAAAATACATATTCATTTACCAAAAGAAGTATGTTGGAGGACTACTGAGCAGATTTGGCATGGAAGATTGCAACTCTCTCTCCGCTCCAATGTAATATAATTTTAAGCTTACAGCGAAAGAAGGGAATGAATTTGAGGATGCAAGCAAGTACAAACAACTTGTAAGAAGTCTCAACTACCTCACCACGACCAAACCAAATCGTTGTGAGCATCCTTTCCATATTTATGCAGAAACCATGTGAGCAACATTGGTCTGTTGTGGAAAGAGTGAGATACTTAAAGGGAACTCAAGATTATGGACTTAAGTATACCAATGTGCATGACTTCAACGAAAATGGGGTATCAAGTTCAGGATATCTCATGAGTCTAGGATCAACAACAGTCTCCTGGAGGTAACGCGAACTATCAATTACGACAGGTTCAGTAGAGAAATTTTGAGGTAAAAAATGAGCCTCAAAACAAAAATGTACAACAAAAATAAACTTTATAAGAACAAATAAGTTTCAATATGATGATGTCAACCATGGGGGATAATTCACCATTTTTGGAGTAAAAAGATAAAAATATTTTTTTTTCAACTCTTATTTTCAACTTATCTCCCTATGATTTTATTCAAATTTCAAGTGGGGGCACTCATTTGATGCAAAATTTCTTTTTTCATCCAATGAGTACCCATGTTGTATACTTTCGATGGACCCTACTACACAAAAAATGTAAAATACATGAAAAAACATTATTGCAATCATGTTTTTCCTTGTATTTCATATTTTTTTGTGTAGTAGGGTCCATCAAAAGAATGCAACATGGGATGTAAAGTTGAATTCCACATCCAACAAGTGCTCCCACTCAAAATTTGAGTAAAATCATAGGGAGATAAATTGAAAATACGAGTTGAAAAAGTAGGTTTTATATATACATATATTATTATATATATATATATATATATATATATATATATATATATATATATATATATATATTTAATTAATTAATTTTTATTCCCTCCAAAACTTGATGAGGTAATCTAATATTATTTTATTATTTTCACTATTATTTTATAATATTCCTTACAAGGCTCATTTTAGACCTCAAAATTTATCTAATGCAACAATAGAGGTAGAATATGTGGGGGTTGTAGAAGCGACAAAGGAAATTGTGTGGCTTGTGAAAATACTTGAAGACTTGCGGGGGAAACAAGTGAACTCAACTCCTTTACTAGTAGACGATACTTTTGCAATCAAGTTGGCAAAGAATCCCAGATTCCATGATTGAACAAGGCACATCAACACGAAGTATCATTTGTTCGATACCATGTGGAGGCCAAAACTATTCATCTAAGACATTGTTCCACGATTGAACAAATAACATACATCTTCACCAAAACACTTGGAAGAGAAGAATTTGAAAGTTCAGAACAATGATTGGGCTCACAAACACCCCTTCAGATTAGGGGGAATGTTAGACACCTTCATCCTTCGATATTATGGTAAAAAATAATTAAGTTTGAAATTAGGTGTAGTAACTGATGGTTGGGAAAACTGACAACCCACACGTATTCTCCATGTCATAAATACATTTCATTTTAATGAAAGTTTATTGGAGTTTTTCACATGATCCTAAGGTTGACAAACACCAATAGAAATTTAAGTGTTAACAATTAGAATTTTGTAAAATAAAATATTTAAATTAGTGAAATAAATTCATCAGAGAATGATGAACACATTAAAATGGACACCACATTTTTTGTGGAGAATATCCTAAGGGGAGTGAGGACTCCATTCTTCAAACAATCATTATATTCTTGTGCTTCATATACAATAATACAAACAATATATATATATATATATATATATATACACACACACACACACAACGAGAGAGAGAGAGGTAACCCCCAAAAAAAGAAAAAGAAAAGAAGGGCTCATATCATGCATGCAACTCCTTACATGTCTCACACATGCTTAATAGCATGCCTAAGCACACATGTAGCATGTGTTTCATGTGCATTTAGTAACAAGTCCAATTACATGCACTAGCACACAAGAAGTAGGAGTTACTTTTCAAAGCTTCCCCATAATGGACACGTTCCAAATCTAACATCCTTACATTCTCTAGTTAAACTCTTCTCGTACCACATGCATGTCCCTATTTTGGTCTCATTTAATAGGGTTTCTAAGGCTTTAATATCACCATTGTCTAAGTTATAATTCCTTCAAAAGTGAACAACCTCTCCCATCATGTTAATTAAACAATAACCAAAGACATTATTACCCAAGTTCCCTAGGTACACTTCCACTTTATGATGTTCTCCTTCTAAACACACCCATAACTAGGGCCACAAGACTTGCAAACCCAATTAACTAATCATAAGTGATATCACATGTGCGCACAAACTATTGAACTCAAAACCATGATGACTCTACAACAACAAGGCAAAAATATTCAAGGGTTAGGCATGCCACATTGAGTGTTTATAGCCATATACCATATACACATCAATGTTGCATGGTCACTACTACGACATGAAGAGTATCTAGGTACACAAATTCCCAACATTGAGCTGTTGGAAAGCCCCAAATGAGTGATTTCCTTTGATTGCATACTTCTCCACGAGTTCTCTTACACAACAATAAGCATGATATGCATTTTAGGCTCTCCTTGCAACCAATTAACTTGCCCCTCCACACATGGTGAACATGATGATGGTCAAAATGGAAAAATCAAGCACATTAGTCTAAACACACGTGTCAAGCTTTCAAGGGGAAAAAGTAGGGATGGAAACTAAGTATTCTTAAAGCCCTATAATAGCTATTGGATTAGATTTCTTAGTTAAACCATTAGATTTATTAGTTAAACCAATTAATAGAATCTTTCCTCTTAAGCGTACTAATCCTCTAGCATGTGCATGAAAATTTTATGTCACTGATGTTAGTGATTACTTTCCTTTAAATGTGCAATTTAGAATATAAGCCTAGTCCTAATCAACTATACATGTTGGCTTTATGTTTATAAATAAATTAATAATTGCAATAAAAAAATTATGCCATTTGTCAATCAATTAAGCAAGAGTTGCAACATTAATCATTTAAGATAGTATTGGAAATGCAAAAATATATTTTGCATGGTGTTAAATGTAAAATATAACAACAAACTATACTCAATTATGAGCAATTAAATTCATGTAGTTCATTGACAACATTAACACACTATATATATGGATATTTTGTTCATAATCAAATACATATTGCATATGTGCAATGACTAGTCTAGAAAAAGGAACTGAAAGATAAATATAAACAAAGAACTATAAAACAAATCAAATACAAAGAGAAAGATAAGTGCAAATATGCCCAAAACCACATTGACTCATCAACAATTAAATTTGTGCCCATTGTCAACATTAACACATTGTATGGATATCTTGTTCATAATGTAATACATCATCCATATGTACAATGACCAGTATGGAAAAAGAAACCGAAAGATAATTCTAGACTAAACAAACAACTATAAAACAAATAAAATACACAAAGAGAGATAAGTACAAGTGTGCTCAAAATATATTTATTCATAATGAAGATCTCTATATAGCAAATAGTAACACAAATAGTTATAACAATCAACGTGGCTTCCTCCAAAAAAGATGTTTCCAAGGCCATACAATGTTCACATCAATTTAAAGCCGATCAGGATGAAGCCCCATACAATGTAGAGCCTTGACTCACTCGACACTCAAATTGTCTCCAGAGAGAAACACCTTTGTTCTCACCCTAGTGCTAGGCCTGTATGACCTGTCTTTTCTCTTCACTTGATTAGGTCCTCTTCCTTCTCTTTTATAGAAGTTTGAGTTGGTACATGAAATATCACCTTTGCCTCTTGATTGTCCTCTATAAATTAATTTATGAAGTTGCTTGAGTGGTTGGGAAAATTGTTTGTTTTCCTCTCCACCCAAGTTTGATTCTTGGAGGGACATGTTGGCCCATTGTGATAACACTGAAAGAGTAGGCAACCATATTCTTCAATGATGTCTTAGCTTGTGCTAGGTTATAAATTATTGGTATATTTGGTTTGTCGGTGGTTGGGTATACCCTTGGTGTTATAGTGTAAATTGCAATATTTGATCATGAGTCTCACCTAGATTACTCCAACGTGTTACTAATTCACCATGATTATATATATATATATATATATATGGATGGAGAGCAAGAATTTTAAAGGTTCAAACTCAGTTTCAACTAAAGGTTCAATTCAATTATTATGCACTTACCTTAAGTATGAAATATTTAATTTTCATCATAATTCATTGACCCATTACCTTTATTTAGAAAATGCAAATAATAAATAACCATTTCCGTCATTCACATAAATTGTAGATATAAATAGTTTATTTATCAAATTGCCATCAATTGTTAGTAACTAGTTGCATCAACCAAAAAGTATATATATGTCATTGATCGTCAAAATATATAAAGATTCCATCAAGTTGTGTTGTATAACTATTCAAAGTAAACATGCATTGTTATTGTCGCTCATAATCCCCATACATAAGAAAATTCATACACAACACATCCAATTGAAAATAGAACTTTCTAATGACATTGAATAGAAGGTGGTTTAGTCATAAGTCCATTATACCCCAAGTCTACAAGTATAGCTTGGTCCATGCGAAAAGAAGTTTCCATTGTGTTTTGAAATGTTTTCCCAATAAGGAGCACCATTCTCAAATGGAGGGAACTTAGCGGTAGTTTTTCTTGCACCGTGAGCATTATTTTTGAACATTTATTGGTGAACTAGGGAATCCTTAATTTGATCATTCATTTTCAAGTAGTATTTAGATACCAATTCACTTCAAAAAAAAAAAAAAAAACCATTTATTATATAGGCATGCACACAAGAGATAAAGTGGCAAGGGGAAATTGCATGAATAGTCGGGTTTTCAGACAATGAGCAAGACATTGTTCAAGAATTTCTTGGTAAGAAAATCCTACCTAGGATATATGATTCATATTGAAATGGTTAGTCAACTCCAAGTTTCAAATTAGAGAGTCTCTAGTAGTAAGCATCTCTATTTTTTACTTCAATTTGTTGGGCATCCAATACTAAATGCATTACTCTTTCACATAATTAGCAAGATTACCGATAGAATTTTTCCTACAAATTTGTATGATTTTGCAAAGTACACTATATCACAATATATGGTTGTATAATTATGAATGCATACTTCAAATTTTAAACACATTCATGTGTTTCAAATGATCATTCTCGACACACTCGATAACATTATCCATTATATCACAAATAAAACATATTTGCCACCCAAACCCTCTTTGGATGCATTAGATCAAAAGGTTAATGACAAGCAATTTCGTACATGTGTTTCAATCTTACAAGAAAATTCACATACATCCATATGAATGATAAGATAGGAGTAGGTTGAAAAGTATGAACCTATGAAACAATTGCATACACATTTAAATATAGCAGTGCTCAAAACTATATGAAATTTGTAACATATAGATAAGGTTGTCTCTGCATATCATAATAACACCTCCAACAAGGAGGCTCTCATTTTTTTTGTTACATTATCACCATAAACTGTTAAGCCCAACACTTCACGCCTAAATGTTGCCAAAGGCTACCATTATTAATAAAAAATGTAGATGAGCCAACCATACCATGCAAAATTATAGATGAATGAAACCCTTAACAACATTGGAAATATGCTTAGGATCCCATTAGGCCAAGGTTGAGATTTTTGCCAATTAAATCAACTTAATATCGAGGTATATATAACAAAAATAGGGCTTAAATATAGGTTTCCTGGGTTGTTCATTACTAACAAGAGACAAAATGGAGCATTTGACCATGATTTACCTCCAAAAACACTTACAATTACATAAATCAAAATGTTGGGGTTGAGGAGAGAAAAATTTCAAGCCCTAGGTCGTGGTCACTAAAATGTGAGTTGAATTAAGATAAGAATGAAGGCAAACTTGCATGCAAAAGTAACTAAATATTGGGTGATAGTTAAGGAGGAGATGATGGAAGGTTTAAATGCATGTTTATACTCAAGTAACATATACATAGAATGAAGGAAAATTATGATTTTTTCATGAATTGCATGTTACCTCTTTTCCTTTGCTCTTTAAAGTTTATCACTGATTTGTATATATTTGACCACAAATATATGCCAAAATCAAATTTATTATAGCTAGCAACCATAAAGAATGTGGGGGTCAAGGAAAGTAATCAAACTTGGCTTTCCCTATGCTTTCCAAACTAAAAATTCAACCAAGGCATATGACTTGAGTTCTCACTTCATCCACTCTCTTCAAATTCTCTCAAACCCATAAAATGTATATGGTTGTAGGTATGAGGATTGTGTGTTAATTTTCAAGATCAGGGTTGAAATCTCATTCCATAGAGGTCATAACATAATAGTGAAATTTGAGTATGGAACTAGGTCATGCTACAAGGTTTTTCCTCTTTATTCTCCACCAATCGATATATGTGAACGACCAAAATTAGTTATTTTACAACCAACACCTTGTAAAGTGGATGCTTGTCATCATATTTCATATTAAATACAAATAATATTATCCTTGCCATGTGCATTATCATGCATGGATGGTGAAGCCTTTATCATACTAATGAATATCGTAGTGAAGGATTCATGGTGAACCTATTACTTTACATCCACATCCCACATATAATGTCAATAACACAAGTCATTGTAACTCAAAAGATCATATATTAGTTATGAATAGTAGTTATCAACAACACCATGAATCCAACCATAAAATGACCATATATCATCAATGTATCAAACAAATGATGGACTAGTAAGTTGTAACACATTCATCGACTTGACCTTAGTGCAAACTGGGAGGATACTTTATGTTAGAAATACTAAGGAGGAGGGGGGGGGTTAAATCAATATTTCGTGATGAATCAAATTTTACCCCAATTTTTACTCTTCTTTACAAATCATTAACTATACCAATGATTAATCAACAAAATACACATAAACATGTATGTATTATGAGCAACTATATAAGAGCAACCATCAATACATGAAAATTATGAATCACGAACCATGAGTAGAAAGAACATAACCAAGCACACATAGACATCGGATATGAGGAAAAACAAACTAGGAAAAACTACAACTATTGTTGTCTTTATCTTCTTCTTATTAATAATAAAATTCCTCTTTTGCATCATACATTCACCACCGCCAGTGTACATTCCCTTACCTACTAGAGGCCACTAAATCCAATATTTTTTTATCCTCTGCTAGAATGAAGCTACCACTCCTTGAGTAAGTTCTTCAATTACTGCCGAAAGGAGGCCACTCTCCCTAATCAATTTTTTCGACCAATACTGAAAGGAAGCCACCACTCCCTTTGCAAGCTCTTCAACCACTATCTGAAGGAAGCCACAACTCTCTTATCAAGTTCTCCAACCACTACCGGAAGGAAGCCACCACCCCTTGTTACATAGCATTTTTTCACTGTCCCTGTACTCCCCGTTCCATGATCCTAAAGGATCTCTACAATGAACCCTACATGCTTTCCCATCATGAAGAAACTCCCATTGTGTCCCTCTTCATGAGTAGAACAATTCCCTTTTGCATCATTTCCCAAAACTCTTATGTTTACCCCAGTTTACAAGACCTACGCTAATGACCCGTATCCTCCTTGTGCTGATATGCAGAGATTAAAATTGTCACTAGCGCCAATCGGATCGACTGAGCCCTTTCTTAGTCACGTTGATCCTCTTTTGGAAAGTTTTTTAAATATGGAGCCGAAGCTTCCAGCTCTAGAAGCTTCATAACGGAAGTCTGGTAAATGGTTAGGCCGGATGGAGTTGAGGAGGTCAGTTTGGGCTCCTTTCCCCTATTAGGATGGAACTAATCCAAGAGATAAGTGTTGAGATTTGGTACTGGAGGACAGGCGGTTCCCTAAGGCTTTGATCTTTGGCCTAGGGAAAAGTGTCCAAAAGAATTTAATTTTTCTCCTAAAGTGACTTTATGATTTTTATAAAGTCAAATCTAATTTAAAAGTGACTTTAAGTGATAAAGTTACTAAAGTCTAATTTTAAAGTGACTTTATAAAGTCAATGTAAAATTAGAAAGGAAAAGTGACTTTGGAAATAAATGACTAAGTGGGTCTTTATTAAAGTGGGGTGAAGTAAAAAATAGAAAGTGAGATTTAAATGAGCATTTATGCTCAGCCCTTGATCTCAATCTATTTCAGCCATTAGATTTAGGGATCACCCAAAAGTCACTTAGGGTTGGATTAAAGGAGGAAAAGGTCATTAATTCTTTCATGAGCAGATTGAGAGAAGGAGAGCAAGAGTGCAAGGGAAATTTCTGGACAGGGAGGAGAAGGAGACAACAGCTTGGCACACATTCCAAGGCAACATTTTAGCAAATCCGTACAGCTGAGTTAGCACATAGTAAAAGGTAGATTTTGGCATGATTTTCTAGAAATCCATACAGCGGTTTGCACAGAAATCAAGGAGCAGTTTTTTGGCACATTTTCCAAGGAAGGCCGTACAGCAAGTGGTTGTACTTTGGCATGCAAATCGAGGCAAATCTGTACAGCATATTGTTGGGTTTTTTCTACACGCAAATCGAGGTCCGTACAATGTATTTATGGCAGCTTGGAACACATTTCTAGGCAGGCCTTACAACAACATTTAAGGCTAAAAGTGGGCACAAAAATTGAGGAGGCCGTACAGCATTTATTGTTGTCCTGTTTTGTTGTTTGCAAATATTTTCCAGTTGGCTGTGAGGCATGGAAAACGAGATAAGTTGTAAAAGTTTGCTTGCTGATTTTTGCTGAATATTTCTCACTGTAAAAATCATTTTCAGAAATAAGAAAGAGTTCTCGAACTGGTTTTCCCCAAGAGTTGTAGGGGGTTTTTCCAGGGTCACCTTGACCAAAAATCATTGTGTTTAAATGTGTTAAATGGTTGTTTGTACCTACTGATCTTTATTTCTGCATTTTCCAGCATTCTGTAAAATTTCCAGAATTTGTGTTTTCAGAAAAAAATATTTTTTCAGTTGTTGAATGTATGGATATGGGAAAGGGCATGTAACTATTATGGGATAAATAAGGTGAAACTAAAAACCGAGGTGGGAAATGAGAAATTTTTATAATAAGGCCTTATCCCATGAGAAGAGGAACCATCTCCCATCCATCCAAGCTATATAAACCTCTCTTTTTCCCAAGCAAAAGCTAGTTTTTAGTTTGGAGTTAAAATAATCAGCAAGACATCTATAGTCTGAAGTCTTCTAGTGTATGTTTGAGGGAGAATAGTGTGATTTGGTGTGATTTGAGACTAGAGGGAAAGAGGCCTTAAAACCTCTATAGTTGGGGTTGTCCATGAAGTGCTAGCAGAAGTGTGGGAACTCGGATATGTCAGAGGAGACCAGCAAAGTCAAGGCACCGGTTGTAATATCTTTTTGATTTATATAAATGCAACTATCGATTGATTTCCTATATGAAGTGTCATTTTACATCTCTATGGCTTAATGTTCCTTGGCATGTTAAGTAGGTTGAATACAATATTGTATGCTATTGTGTTTGTTGTTTGTTGTTGTTTGCTTGTTTAAGGTATTCGAAGGAAGGAAACGAAAGATAGTTGGAGCGAGGAAGCAGGATCATCGCCAAGTGGAATAGCGTTCTAAGAGGTAGGACCTCTTAATTGATTCTAGCTTAAGGAAATCTTCCATAGATTGTCTGTTTGTGACTAGACCTTCTCTCTCGCGCTAGATGAATTGTTTGTGTCTACACTTAGAATTTACTTACATCACAAATTCACGACTCTGCTGGGGAACCAATCCTTCTATTTGATTGATTGTAATTTCATGGTTTTGTGTGAACTTTTCTAGTATCACCATTTCCCTATAATGTTCTATGCTTTGCCTAGTTTACTACTCATAGCCTGAAATCTACAGTAGCAAGTCTGGTTTTTACCTAAGGAAATTTTTATTTTTTCCTTTGAATCCTCGGCCAGCACGGTTTTTTCTAAAATAGTCGCACTGATCGGATCGAGTTTCTAAAAAATAGTCGCATCAACCCCCTTCGGGCGCTTTTTGTTAGTTAGGAAATCATGCAAATGCCTGTATGTGGAGATTAGGGTTTACCCCAGATCTCAATCAGTGTGTCTTGCTCTCCTGATTTCTGCCTCTTAGCTTGTTTGAGACTATTTCTCCCTGATTGGAAAGCTTGATTTGGCTTGGTTTATGTGCTTGTTGGTTCACCTTCTTTTGCTTGACTTCTTGAGTCTTTGGATGGTTAGTGGCTCTAAGACATCTAGGTTGTCATCCATTCAGTTGATTGTGAACTCAGTGAGTCAAGTTTTTGGTGAATTTACTCCTTGCATTTTGTTTGTAGTCCTCTTATTTCTTTGATCTCCATCATTCAAGTTTGAAAAGTTTCGTTTGATTGTTTAAACATCTCTTTTATGGCATAGATCACGTTGTTTGTCTTGTTTTTGGTAAATTAATTGTGTCATTAGTTTGGAAGAAGTTCTTTTTTGTGTCTTTTCATCTGTTTCAGGATTGATTGTCTCGAAAACTTTTTCATTGAAGTGTTTTACAAAAAATTCCTTTTTGTCATTTCATGAGAAGTACACAATTCTAGTTTGTTGCATCAATATGCTACGTTAGTTAGCACCATTGAATATTAGAGTTGCATTTGCATTTGAAAAGAAAAAGAATTCTCCATTCCTTTCAAAGGACTGCTTGAAGTGCACTTGTTAGGAAAATAGGAATTGGGAAGAGGTTTTTCATTATTTTGTTTTCAAAAAGTAAAGTAGTGAAAAAATCATTTTGCTTTCAATTGCTTGGTTGTTTGCATTTGATTGTGTTTTCTACCCTCTCTAGTGTAAAAAATTCATCAAATTGAAAGAGTCTTGTCTCATTTAGCTGCATATAGGATTTTTTGAGTCACATCACTAAGGCCTAAAAACTGAGACATAATTCAAGATAAAATTTAAAATGAACTCAATTAACCTGAGTCGCATTTGAAACCTAACAATCACATCTAGAAGGTCTAGACTAGAGACGTGTTCCAACATCTTTAAAACTAGCAGATGTCATTCGCTTCAGCACTGTACAATGCTAGTACGGACTTGTGCTCCCTGTATCGTTGAGTATATAAAGGGAGACCCCACTAGGCTGCAATCCTTTATCCATAGGAAGCCGAGTCTACTAACTTGTAAACTTGATACACTGAACACAACATTTGGGGATATTGCCTGCTCATACTTCTCGGTTCGTTGGGAGGTATTATGCAGTTCATGGTTACCAGGTAATGCTTTTTACCTAGATCATCCTAAGTAGTCATTTGATCTTTTTACTCTTTAAGCTTAAAATATCATCCGAGCACTTGTTCTTTCGAGCTCACTTCAAATCGAAAGTGATAGAGTCATGTTTGCTTCTTTCTCGACTCTTAAAACATGAAAGAGCACTAGTTTGTTTATGCGTCTTAAAAAATTGTTGCCCACGATCTCATAACATCCCTGTCAGTCTTTTCTAGACCAAATCATGAGTATTCCTTTTAAAATACATTTAAAGCCTTGGAATTTATCTCTATTTTCCTGTTATTTGAGACGAAGCCATCGTGGTTGAACCATCTAGTTCACCTAGTTGCTCTTCCTCTCCTCCATCTGAAAGATTGTCTAAGGAGCCATTTCTTGGATTACCGCAGTCACTTAAGGACCAAGGTGTTGAACTTGGAATTGTTTTGAGCATTCAACCTTTTTCATCTCGTCCTCCACCTCCCTCAAATACTGGGTCACTTTCTGATATTGGCCTGGAATCTCTAGATAATCCTATGCAGACACTCGAGAATCAGCCGACTACTAATGGTCAGCTTGGACTGGTTGTTTATCCTCTGAATCCTTTGTTCAACCCTGTTGTGATATCAACACAGTGTCCGTACGATCAGCCAGGTATTCCTTTGGAATTATCCCCTCAAACATATTCGGTCGTTCGTCATCACTTGTTTCCACCCATGGAACCTAAAGGTGAATTTCTAGTTTCCTCTCTGGGTCACTCAGAGATTTCCACTCCACACACTATCAAAGAGGATGAAGATCAATTTCCTCCTAAAGGTTTCCCCTGCATGGGAAGCATTCCCATTAGTGTTTATCGGGACTTACCTCCTAATTATGTGACTTTAGCATAGTTGGTCTCAGGTACACCTAGTGCCTCTTCGCTTTATCATAATCTTGTTTGGGCATCTCGCACTATGCCTACCACAGGTTCATTCATTCAGAATCCGACCCCCAAATAGATGGTGATTTCCGCAGTTGCTTCAGTCCCAGTGCAACCCACCATTCCAAACCCTCTTGTCTTGTCAGTCCAAGTCACCCGTCTAGTGCAACCGACGATCTCGAGTCCTGCTTTTGTTAATCCTTTAGCCCCTCCAGTAATTGCACAGGTTGTGCCACCACCTAGGGGCACAATCCGAATGTCTTTATGGTGTCAGACACAACTAATGTGATTAGCTCACAGGCTCACATAGTTGGGGTGAACCAGCCTTCTTCTGGTGTTATTCAAAACCCTGTTGGTCCTACTAGATCAAGCAATGCCCAGTACCAACAGGTCCAAAATATTGTTGGTCTATCTGGGTCAAGTAATTTCCAGTATCAGCAGCCTTATGAGACTCAGGTTCAATACCAAACTCCTTATGTTCCATATGGTTCCCAAGGAATGGTAAATCCACCTTACGTCCTTCAGCCTAGACAATACGTTCAACCTGGTCCAACCACCTTTCCCAGTGGTTATGGCCAGATACAGTTTAGAAATTTTCAAGGTTTCAATCCGGGAACTGTCCAAGTACCCTTGCAACAGCAAGGACAACCTCTACAGCAACAAGGGAAACCTTTTTTGTAGTAAGGGCCATCCATGCAGCAGTAGGGGCCGATCATGCAGTAGCAGGGACCACTGCAATAGCCACAGGGGCAACCCTCGCAGTAGTTGCAACAAACCATGCAGCCGCAAACGCAGTATGTTCAGAAAACCTCCCAACCTATGTCTTTGCAAGGCCAACCTCTACAGCTGTAGGGATAGCTTTTGCAGCCGCAAGGTCATCCCTCGCAGCAACAAGGCCAACTCGGGCAGCAACAAACCTTATATACATATCAACAGGGTCAACCTTTGCAAGTACAAGGTCAGGGTGAAGTCCTGCAGTAGCATGTCCCAAATCCTCATGTCCAATGGCAACATGTTCAAAATTCTTTTGTCCAAGGACAGCAGGTCCAAAATCCTTATATCCAAGGCCAACAGGTTCAAAACGTGTATGTCCATGGACAACAGGTGCAAAACCGATACGTCCAAGGTCAACAAGTTCAACAACCTTTTAACCTGTATGTTGCTTATCAACAACCTATAGCTGGACAATTTCAAGGCTTTCAAGGTTAGAATCTTCCCTACGGGCAAGGTAACCTACAGTGGGGGCAAAATAAAATGCCATATGGACAAAACCCTCCACTAATGGGACAAAATCCTTACCAGCAGGGATGGGCTCCTCCATTTGGACCTGCTTATTGACCTCCAATGCCTTTCAATACTCAATTGCCATTCTTGGCTACGCTAGAGTTGCCAGATGTGTCTCGACTCACGAATGATCCAATTCTTCATTCACCCTACTGGCCTTCGGTCCCATCCAAGATCCTGAGTGATTGTCCGAAGTTTGATGGGAAAGCGAAAGAAGATCCTCAAGCCCATGTGATGAAATATCACCTCTGGTGCTCTTTGAATTCCTACATTGACGATTCTATTCGTCTTCGTCTTTTCCAATGAACTCTCACAGGCGCTGCAACCAAGTGGTACATCGATATCCCTCGAAGTACTTATTAGACTTGAACTCTTTAGCCATGGCTTTCCTCACGCATTTCCAATTGTCGGTTCGTTATGAAACCAACACATATTTTCTTCCATCGCTCAAGCAAAATACTATGACCCACATCTCTGATCACATCCATGAATGGAGACATAGGCATCACCTAATCAAATTCAAGATTGTTGATTAGTTACTGATTGAATGGTTCACCAAATCATTTGTCGCCCTAATTTCTCATGATATCGCTATGGGTGGGTGTGTCATGGAGGATCATGCCATTACTCGTGCCCAGTACTTAGATCTCATTTACTCTCAGTATGGCACTTTGTATGAGTGATTACTTGATCTCCGAGGCCATCATCCGATCCAACGGCATCGAAGTCACAAGCTACACCTCATATTGATGGAGTAATTGGTTCAGTGTCCAAGGCCCCTGCAAAATCTAAATAGAAGTCGGCCTCAAACACTGCTTCTAATAGTCCCTCTCAGAATCCACCTGGCCCTGGTAAAAATTCAAAGGTCCACACTATTCAGTCTACTGCAGTGGACAAATCCTCGAAAGGTAAGAAGAAATGCAAAGCCAAAGGTAAAGTTGATGCCCCAAAATAGGGTCCTCCTAAGTCGTCTTCTCGTGATGCTTCCCAACAGAAGCCTAAGTATCCATGCCTCATTTGTGAGGAAGATCACTATACTAAGGATTGTCCCACATGATCTGAAGCTAGTGAGTTGCTCAAAGGGACCCTAGTTGTCCTGAAAGAGCCCTTTCCATCCCAGCAGACCCAAAAGGTAGACCAACCTCAGTCATTTGCTTCCTCGGGTTCACAAGTGTTCATGGTGAGTACACTGATTAACGTGGCTACCATAACAAAAGATTATCAAACTCCTACTCTGACAGCAGGGAAAGAAAAATAAGGTGCCCCTTCTTCTTCTACCCCGTCAAGTTTTGGTCCTCTCCATATAGAGTGACCTAATCCTGATTCCGTCGTTCGACCACCTTCTCGAGGTGTGCTATGAAAGTCTTTGTACAATCCAAACGCTCAAGCCGCTCAACATTATAACATTGTTAAGGATTTGGCTCAAGCGCCATCAGCTATGTCTGCTCTCAAGGTCCTTCAGAGTTGTCCTTCTCAGTGGAAATCATTACTGTCGGCTATTTGGGGTATTGATTCTACTGATTCTAATCTTATTTGTTTTGACTTGGAAAACCACATTCCACATTTTCCTCATCAAATTTCCTTTCTCATTCAGATCATCATCAATGAGAAAACCATTCATAGGACCGTCATCGATGAAGGTGCTTCCACCTACATCATGTCTATTGCTTGTTGGAAGGAAATTGGTTCTCCTACTCTGAACTAGTCCCCTAACACTTTGGAAGCTTTTGACGGGCGCGATTTGCAACCATTTGGTGTCTTACCCAACCTTGCCATTACTTTGGAGGGCAAGATAGTGCACGTCAAAGTAGAGATCATTGGCGCTAATCTCAATTATAATCTGCTACTCGAGCGGAGTTGGACCCATGCCATGCATGTTGTAGCCTCCTCCTTATTCCGCATGATTCGTTTTCCCAGTTGACCAACTGTCCTTCTTTGCCTCTTCCTCCTTAGATGACAATGTTCTGTATGTCAAGCACACCGGTGCTCCTTATGAGAGTGTGGGGGCAGGACTCTTTAAAGATCCTACTTTGATGGGTATCTTTCCTCTCCCACCTCCTCATGTTGCCTCTTTTAACATGATTTCGGTCAAGTCTGATACTTGGGTCATTCCCTCTCCAGATCTTGTTGACACATGGGGAGAGTTAATGTCGTTAAGTCCCACCAAAATTAATTACGTGGAAATTGTTTCGGCTTCACCTTCGATGTCTTCTGATTATCCTATTTCGAGTTCTTCTCTCGACATGTTTTCTCAATCCCTGTGGCTTAGTTTTGTCCCGACTGTCATGTCTATGTGTCTTGAGTAGTTCTCTTCTCTGCTACCTATTGACATGTCAGTTTCGCCTACCATTGTCAAGATCTTTCAACTGAGCGCCCCTTTATCCCCTCATGGATTCAGGTTTTTTCTCCCTCCCCAAGGTTTTACCAATTTCCCATTATTTCAATGGGGTTGTCATCTGAATCGTATTTGTCCCTCGCCTAAGGGGCTTGGGGGCAAAGCCTTATATGAGTTATACTCTATTATTTGTCCGAGTCGATGCTTATTCATCATGTCAACGGTAAAATTTCGGTGGCCGTCTGTGTTGAATGATTACCCGAGTCTGAGCATGGACTCTCTAACAAAGTACTATGCTTAGGTCATCTTACATGGTTACTGTTGTACAATAAGTACGTCATTCATTTTTGTACAGTGTGGTTTGGTGTGTTGTTCTGCAAGCAACTTTCCTGCTTATTATGTTTTTGCCTGCTTTGCAGATGTTGGTGTCTCCTCACATCGGTTTCGCTGATGGTGCTTGCTGAAGTACCCTTAATATATCATCTGCGGCATGGGCCATTTATGACCCACATGGTGAGTTGATTGATCTTCAAGGTATTTGTCTAGGTCAAAAAACTAATAACATCGTTGAGTATAGCGTAATTATCAAATTGTTGTCAGAAGCTATCGCTCTTGACATCCGGGATTTGGTTGTCAACCTTGATTCATAGCGTATCGTTCTTCAACTCAACGGGCAATATTCCGTCAGAAACCCTCAGATATTGAGAATGTATCTACGTATTCATCTATTGGAGAGAAATTTTGATTACATTACATATCATCATATTCCTAGACATATGAATACATTGACAGATGCATTAGCTAATTATGTGTTGGATAGACATTTGCAAAACATGTAAAAATAAAAAACAAATCATTTGTATCACAGTAAGCAGGAAAATATATATATATTATATATATATAATATTATATATTATATATATATATATAATATATATGTCAATAATGTTTTTCATACATCAAAACTCCAAAAAATAATATGTGTGTTCAAAAACATCCATGGCTCATAGGCCTTATATATCTGTAGCTCGCAGGCCTCAAAAAATGTGGAATGATAGGCCTATGCACTAATTAGCATGATGCTCATGGTAGCATGTAACTACTCGGACTACACAAGTCAGCAGTCAACGGAATCCAATCTGATACTCCCAACATGTACCTCTAGTACTGGCTCGAAATATCACCCACTCAGACATACTCTAGGATACCGTGGGTCAATCCCTCGAGGTTCTGCGTGATCTCTTCCTCATTATCGCTTCCTTCCTGATAAGGAGTGACGTCGAATTGACGAGCAATACCCTGGGGGCTTCACTCAATGAAGCTCTGACATATCACGTGCGTTCATGCCACATTAAACAATACCCTTAATTCGACTACATATTGGAAACTACCTCTAATGATCACATTATTTAACCCCCTACCAATACAAACCCAATACACTTTCCCAATTTAAAAACCCATACTTTCACTAGATATTGTAGGTATCCATTTTTTCAGTAACATTTTTTATACCTCTTTATATTTTGTCATTAACTTTGGACTCCATTTTTTATACCTGCCAATATAAAAACCATCTACCCCTTATATATCCCCCAATATATTATGTCATTTTTTCCTCAATAAATATCCCCCAATATGAACCCACGTGGTATGGTATTGATCCCCAGTGAAGCCCCTATGAGCAATACACCTAGCAATTGGGGATATCCCTGCAGGGCATTCTGGTCCAACATCTGCATTCATAAAATTGAAATGTCATGAATAAATATATTTAAAAAACAATAAAAAACATAAAAATATTAAAAAATTGTTTGTTTTTTACCTTCATCGTGAAAGTCCTCCCCATTTGGGAGCGGCATATCTGGATCTTCGCGGAAGTCGATACTGCTATAAGGCCAATCCTCCACTACAATCAGTTGTTGTCATAGCCATGAGAAGAAGGTGAGCTTATAGGACAAAATGGTAAATGGTAAATGGTAAAAAATAATTACTTTTCCCCCTTTTTATTCGTTTTTCATAAACATGTTAGGATTTTCAAAGTGTTTTTGACCTATTTTTCCCCAGAACTGCATAATGCATTTACCTTTCTTGTGCAGCGACAGGTGACAGATTGTTGATGATGATACTCAAGTCCCGTTTAAGCTCTTTTCTTGGCTTGTAAAACTCAAATGGAAAGATGGCTGAGTATTTTTCCCTTTCGACTCGTTAAGGAAAATAAAATGGGGGGCCTGCTTTCAGCGCTTTTCCGACCTTTTAAACACAAAAAGATTGTCGAGCTCTTGTCATTTTGAACTCGTTAAAGGATGTGAAACGTCGTTTACCCATTATATGTTTACCCCTTTTTCAGGTTGGGATAAACTATTTATGAGAAAGGTACTCCTTAACTGAAATGGTGAAGTGGTTCACTCAAGTATCGTTTTCTACCTTTTAGGGCTCAAGAGACACAAATGTACGAAAAGGGACCATGTGGAGTTTTGATTTCCATGTCTTTTTCAACTCTCTAAACATGAAAAAGATACCGAGTTACACCTTTGTCGAACTCGTTAAAGCATTAAACGACATCAGATTTGTTACCATGACGAACATGAGATTCTCCTTCCAAGGGCTCATTAAACTTACTAGGTCGAATTCATCCGAAGGATGAACTTACAGTGCAAGCACATGCTATCCCCTTCAAGCTTGTGATAAAAAATAATTTGGGTACCTTCTAGAAATGGTGGGGGAAAATTGGAAATCCTATTAGTTGTGTCAGTAGCTCACTCTTGAACATGACAGTCTCTATTTTGTGTCAGGTTGGGATATCCTCACTTCATCATTAACTTTTATGGGTTTGGTCGTTCACTTGACCTTCCATTTTATCTCTGCCATGTCATCATGACCACTGATCCCATGGATCTAAAAGCTGCCAATCTCCGAAATTGTGTCACCGATATGTTCAAGGGTTAGTCCCTTTGCAGTTACACTTACTCCTAATTCTTTGTACCATCTGAAATCATTTGAATCCCTTTGTCTCATGTCGATGATGTGGGATACATCATGGCCCTCCTTCGACACAGTCACTTCCTGTCGACTTTAGTTCATTATCCAGGAAGATGACTGAGAGACTCCCTTCTAGTAACTTAGAGCTTGCATGCCCTAATGGCAAGTTCTTCGCACTTAACGACAAGTTCACGTCATTGGCTTTCGATCAGGTGATTTCACAGGTGTTCAACATCAGTTCCTTTATTCACATTTCGTGAACTATGCTATTAGTACCTTGAGATCCATTGTCATTATTGGTGGTTTCTCTCGTGCTTTTTAGCGATTCACATCATTGACCGGTAATTAACCAACTTCTTAGCATGTTCGACTTCAACACGCTCATTCGCATGTTAGGATCTGTACTTTGATCGGGTCGTTTGGAGCACAAGACCCTGGGCTAAGATTACATAAGTCTAGGTTGTGAGGTGATTTGACATGGCCATGTTGACATACATGTATCTTTCTTATGGATGGTTGCGACCATACCATGAGTTGTTATATGTGATCATTCTCATTATTGGATGGCTGCAACCATACCTTAGTTTTGTTATGATCCTTTCTATTGGATGGCTGCGCCCATGCCTTGGATCCATTTACATGATCATTCTCTGGATGGTTGCGTCCATACCATGATTCATGTATTATTATTTAGAGTTTTCAGTGATGTATATGTATCTATGCTTGCTTGCAGGTTCTCCAACAATGGACTCCAGTTCCCCGCACGCACTTGTAAAGTATTTCACTCCTCACTCTAGTTCGACCTTCATGCTTTAGGGGGCATCTGTCACACGACATTTTGTCACTGTCCCTATACTCCTCGTTTCATGATTCTAGAGGACCTCTACAATGAACCCTACATGCTTTCCCATTGTGAAGAAACTCCCATTGTGTCCCTTTTCATGAGCAAAACAATTCCCTTTTGCATCATTTCCCAAAACTCTTCTGTTTACCCCAGTTTACAAGACCGGCGCTAATGACCCATGTCCTCCTCGCGTCGATATGCAGATATTAAAACTATCACTAGCGTCGATCGGATCGACTGAGCCCTTTCTCATTTGTGTCGATCCTCTTTTGGAAACTTTTTTAAATATGGAGTCGAAGCTTCCAACTCTAGAAGCTTTGTAACGGAAGTCCGGTAAATGGTTAGGCCGGAGGGAGTCGAGTGTTAGGATATTCCGACACATAGGAAATAGTTAAGTTCAACTTGGTCTAGTATAGAGTTAGGTAAAGTGTGTTTCTTTACCGTTGTACATTTTTTAACTTACAATCCGACGGTCACGATATGTAGTGATCCGACGGTTCATTCTCTCCTCGGTATTACCGACACTTGATCCGTGGCTTGACACCCGATTGGTCCATGAATTCTATTTAAAGCGCATGGAGGGTCATTTGTAGGTTAACCGTGCACGAGAGAAGCTTATGTAAATTTTCATTCTTTTATTAATAAATTGCCTGTAGTAGCCACGTTGGCGCAAGCCGTGGACTGTTTCCCTCTCTGAGGGTTTTAACCACGTCAAAAATACTGGTGTATTGATTTGAGATCTAGTTGTGAGCGGTGTCCTTTTGGTGTTCTTTCTGAGGAACTTACCCTGTAAATTCCTACATGGTATCAGAGCTTGGACCTAGGTTCGATTCCCCCAAGTTGCATTTGAGGGGGGGTGTTCGAAGAATCACCGCACCTCTATAGAATCCATAATTTCCACCCCGGGGATCCTAGTTACTGGCTTGTAATGTTTACCACAACCTGCAGGTTTTGGTGTAACGGAAAACTGTCTACACCAAGAAAGTGGGCAACTCTCTTATCATCCTTGTTCTTTATGTTGATGATCTTATTCTTACTGGTAGTGATTCCAACCTTATAAACCATGTGAAGTCCAGCCTTAAAAAGAAATTTGAAATGACAGACTTAGGACACTTACACTATTTTCTCGGTCTTCAAGTCTTGCAATCCAAGGAGGGTATTTCCCTTTCCCAGTCCAAGTATGCTTGTGATATCCTTCGTCATTTTCACATGGAAGATTGTAAGCCAGCTCCTTCTCCCTTTCAGTCTGGAGTCAAACTTTCAGTCTCTTGTACTTCTCCTGAAGTTGATGCTACCTTATACCGTCAACTTGTAGGAAAACTCTTGTATTTAACCCATACTCGTCCTGACCTTTCCTGTGCTGTTGGCCTTGTTGCTCGTTTTATGCAAAACCCCCATGAAAGTCATTGGAAAGAAGCTAAAAGAATACTTCGTTATGTTCGACGTACAGTACAGTTTGGGATTCATTACAGTGCCAAAGCAGCTCCTCTATTAGTTGGTTTCACTGATTCTGATTGGGCTGGTGACCCTGATGATCGGAAGTCTACTGCCGGTTATGTCTTCACTCTTGGTTCAGGACCTATTACATGGGCTTGTAAGAAACAGGCCGCCATTTCTCTTTCGTCAGCAGAAGCAGAGTATCGTGGTGCCGTGGAAGCTAGTAAGGAAGCCTTGTGGCTTCGTCAGATCCTATCAGAATTGGGCTTTGAGCAGCAGCATCCGACTACACTTTGGTGTGATAATCAAAGTGCCATTCAGCTTTGCAAAGATCCAGTTCAGCATCAGCGCAGCAAACACATTGAACTTCACATGCACTTCATCAGAAAGCTCCTTCATGACCATGTTCTTGAAGTGCAATATTGTTCAACAGATGATCAAGTTGCAGACATCTTTACAAAGGCTCTCACAGAGGCGAAGTTTACTAAACTTCGATTTATGGCTGGAGTTCAAGAAGTTGTCACTAAGGGGGGATAGGCTCTAGTGCCTCCTTCCTTCTCCTATTGTGTCATATTTGTAAATCATTCAATCCTATCCCAAGTTGTTCTTAAGGGGGGATGTTAGGATATTCCGACACATAGGCATAGTTAAGTATAACTTTGCCTAGTATAGAGTTAGGTAAAGTGTGTTTCTTTACTATGTACATTTGTAACTTACAATCCGACAGTCACGATATGTAGTGATCCGATGGTTCATTCTCTCCTTTGTATTACCGACACTTGATCTGTGGCTTAACACCCGATTGGTCCATGAATTCTATTTAAAGTGAATGGAGGGCCATTTGTAGGTTAACCGTTCATGAGAGAAGCTTATGTAAATTTTCATTCTTTTATTAATAAATTGCCTGAAGTGGCCGCGTTGGCTCAGGCCGTGGACTGTTTCCCTCTTTGAGGGTTTTAACCACGTCAAAATACTGGTGTATTGATCTGTGATTTGTTTGAGAGCAGTGTCTTTTTGGTGTTCTGCCTGAGGAACTTACCCTCTAAATTCCTACACCTTTCTAGGAGCCTTGCGAACCCATGTATCTTCCTTGGGTTGATTCCCCTTAGCTTCCCTCGTGGTCGCACCACTTTTGAGCACCATATTCACGTTTGGGTCTTCTTCACGGGGTTCAGACCTCATCATTTGAATATTCTGCATCGGAGTAGGCTAAAGTAGCCCTTTCTGATGCATCTACGCGATCAACGTAGGAAAATATACCATTTCTTTATTAAACTAAGAACAGTATGAACATGATATTCTCTTTGGGTTGGTACAATTGCGAGTGTAGTGCCCCAGTCCTCCGCAATTGTAATAGATTAAGTGTCCTCAGCCCCTTCATGGCCCCATTCCTCCTCGTCCTCGACCTCGACCCTGAAATCTAGTGTGTGCCATCCCCACGGCTAGGTCGAGGCCTTGCATTTCTGTCTGCATTCTATAGGAAGGGGTCCGCTCCATCATTAACTCGTAGTTGTGACAAGTATGCTCATCGTGGCCCACCAATGTAAAAAATTGCAAAACAACTGTTGGGGAGTCTGTGTATACTTCTGCAACAAATGACAGCTGACCGCCATGTGCTTCCCTCCCACTCGACAGATCGAGCACCAGAGCACGGGTGTCGCACTTGGCCTTGTTTGTGCCTCTAGTCTCAATGGCATTGGTCCCCCTCCTGCCAAGTAGTTCGTGACTACTGGACAATGATCCATATTGTGGCCCTAGCCTTTACATTTTATGCACCACACTTCTTCACGCGCCTCTGTTAGTGGCACCCTATCCTACTTCAAACTCTACATCTCCAAGCATAGGTGTTACACAGTAATTTGTCACTGTCTCCCTATCAGTCTTCCTACTGTGTCATGAGACCAAATTCATCATGCTCATTCTTTCTAATGTGTCCAAATGACCCACTTTGCCAAAGTTTCCTCTATCATCGCGACTGTTGTAAAAACAAACGCGCTGATGAGCGCTCCTAAATAGACCCAATGCGCTGCCAGCGCGGAAGCACACGCCTTTCCCATGCTGGTCGAATTTCATGTGACAGCGTGCTTTTCTTTATATCTGATCGCGTTGATATGACTTTCCTTGTTATTCAGCAGCAATGACAGTGCTCCAGTGCAGTTATGTACCCGCGATGATCCATTTTGGGCGAGTTTGTTCTAACAGTCGGCCTTCCAGATGACTCCGGACCTAGTTGTTGGCCTTGTAAATGTCGCCCTCCCTTCTCTGGCATGTTTGTTTCATCATTTCAGCCACATTCCTTGGAGATAAGCTTATCCTCACACCATTCATGGAGACTCCTTCTCCTATTTAAGCCTCCACCATTGCCTTAAGCTGCTAGTTTTTGGAATTGATTGTGTTTAGAGCATTTCTGATAGTGTGTAAGCTTGATAGGCAGCTCGTGTGATAAGCGTGGGATTGCTTTAGTGCTTAAGGAAGGTTGTGAAGTGTTTCCATCTTGTGTAAACTTGTGTGAGAGAGAGAGTTGTCTTAGGATATCTACTTTCAAGGGTGAATGCTTGAAGGACTTGCTGGTTGGACCCAACTAAAGGAGGATTTGACGTCAGAACTTGGTTGTAATTCTCTCTTGTTTCATTAATAAGATAAACGACTATCATTATGGTTCCACTCATGTATCTTTGATTATGATGTTTGAGTTGTATCCTTTCTGACCGGTACATAGTTGCATTTCCCAGATTTTATGCTTGTATTTGTCTTGTCCTTTGCTTGTGCAGGTGTATGTTCACGGAGATCGTGAGGAGCGCGACCAGCTGAAGCAAAAGAACGGAAGCGACAACCCTTCCACAAATATAAGCGTTGGATTCGAGGTAGGCTCTCATCTTGGCCTTCATTTTGCAATTAGGAACCTGTGTGTTAGCGTGCTTGATTGTTGCTAGACCTCAGTTAGGCTAGAGGGATCGCCTTTATCCGTAGAGGGGATTTACCTACACAACAATTTGGTGACTCCATTGGGGAGACTTTACCTTGTTGTTTGAATTGTAAGCTTTAGACGGAGCCTAAAGCATGGCTAGTTAGCCTTTGAAACGCTATTGCTCTGCATTAGCGAAGTAGATCAAAGCCATTTCAGTCAATCTCTGGTTTTGTTTACAAATTGAACAGCTTGGAGCTAGCTGTTGTCCTGTTCTTGTCCATTTTGTCCTTGAATTGAATTCTTTCTCTCTTTTCTCAGTTTGGGGATTAGTTCTCTGCTTTTGGGTTTCCTGGGTCGGTCTGGGAAGTGCCTTTATTGTCTAGAGAGTGCTTGCCTTGGTTTGGGAGTTCTTGGCTTGATTGTGGTCATTTTTTGGCTTCATCGCGGTTTTTTATGAAACGGTCGCGCTGCCATCGCCTAGCCTTTCCTGTGATTTCTTGATCATCGCATAAATACACCAAACAGTCGCGATGGTTCTGGAAATCGAACCATCACGGTTAACCCATGTTCTTCCGCGCTGACATCGCCTTGTTTCTACGCGTAAGTTTTTATCAGCGCCCTGTTGCTGTGTTCTTCCCGCGTTGATTCCTGTAGAATTGAATTTTTTCAATTCCACCTCCTGCATCTGTTGGTCTTGCTATCCCCTACCTTTTCCACTTGGTTTATGACTTGATTTTTTATTGTTTAAAGATTGGAGCACTTCTTTGCAAGTTTTGTTGAGGCGAATCTCGTTTTTTTCTTTGTGACCTAGTTTTATTGCTTCAACTTTGTTGGATCAACTTTGCTTGGTTACTCGTTTGCAAAGGTTCGTTTACTGCTTGCTTTTTGTTTGATTTAACCTTCCTCTTTGCTTGCTTTTGCTTGGTTCTTTAAGTGATTGTTGTTGAATCAATTTTAACATTGTTTCGATTTCTTTTCACTACCCGGGCATGGATTACAGTTGTTTGGGGTCAATCGGTTCTTTTCCACATTTGTGTGCTATTATTTCTCAAAAACTCTTTAGTGCATTTTTTCATTATCGAAAAAGAAAATCTCTTTTTCTTTGTGATAGTTAATGAAAATTTGAGCTTTTCATTTTGATTAGTGGATTAGTAATCTTAAAGAAAAGTTTAGTGATTTCCATTAGCTGCATTAGGGAAATTCTTTGTTGATTGTGTTCGTTTCGTTTGTATGAAAGCTTTCTAAACCCTTTTGTAATTAGCGTTCATCGAATGGAATGATCTGCTTTGTCATATAGAGTGCATTTAGGGATTTTGAGGAATTACATACGGTAGGACCTAAAAACCAAAACGTAATTCAAGATCAACTTTAAAATAAATCGAATGAACTTAAAAATGCATTGGAACATAACACTCACATTCTAGAGGTCTAGGCTAGAAACGTGCTTCGGCGTCGTTAAACCTAGTCACTTTTGTTCTCACATTAAGGTTGGGTGATTCCTCCTTGTGTGATTCAACTGTGGTCTAGTACGGACTTTTGCTCCCACGTACCGTCGCGTATATATGGGGAGACTCCACTAGGTTATCATCCATGATCCATAGGAAGCCGTGTCTGCCGCCTTACAGCCCGTAACGCACCGAACACAGCATTCGGGAAGATTGACTACCGTACGGAAAGTCCTTGGCTTTCATATGATTGCTAAGGTGTATATGCAGTTTTACAGATTGTTTGGTAAACCCCTTGCCTAGTTTCTCCAGAGTAGTCACTTTTTGATCCTTTTCGGACTCCTTAAAAGAAAAGGCTCTATTGAGCATTTGTCACTACGGGCTCATTAAATATTCGAAGGCAACTAGAGTCATCTTTTGTCCTTTTCTCAACTCTTAAAACATGAAAATGTCAAGTTGTGTCCTAATGTCTTAAAAATTTATTCGACCACGATTACATTTACCTTGTTAGATCTTGTTTGCGCTAGTTTCGAGTAGGGCCTTTTATCGTTAGCTTGAGTAGGGTTCTCTCTCTTTTAAATGGCAACTTTTCCAGAGTTCACCAACCCAGGTATCCCCTATGATGGGAATCCTGGTCATTTCTCTCCGTTAGGAAATGTTGGTGCTCCTTACATGGCAACGTTGTCCCTTCCTGGGTTAACTGTTGGGTTGCCTGTTTGGTTGTTCTCAACCTCTCTGGGCCCTACCGTCTCAAGTACTAGTCAATCAGTTCCTACACCTGAACAACATCATGTTGATTGCAAGGTGGACCTCTCCCCTTCTTCGCCTATTTCTATGTCCCCATCTTCTACTTCGCCTGGTCAAAGTCTGAATTCAAGTAACCAGGTGGCTAAGAAGAAGAAGAAGAAGACGAAGAAGAAGAAGTCTCCTAAGGGAGAGGCTAAAAGTGTAATGACTGCTCCAAACCCAATTCAAGTCGAGCCACCCTATGCTCCTCTGCGGAAGGTAAAATTTCCTTGTAGATTGTGCAAGGATGACCACCTTCTTCGTGATTGTCCTGGCATTCCTAGGATCCTTGAAGTATGGTCTCGCGATCCGGCTCGTCCCTCATCGTCCTCTGGAGCTCATGGCGATGCCACCCTATCAACGGGAAATGGTAAAAAGGAAGGGAAGATGCGAATCCCCTGTAGACTATGTGAGGGCAATCATCCCCTTCACCTTTGTCCGCTCATGGATAAAGCTTCCGCTGTTTTGGAAGGTCTTACAGCTTCTTCCCCCCAACTCCTAGTTGGTTATCAGAGGCTCTCTTCAGATCCTCTCCCTGTTGACAAAGAGCTTGACTTTGATTCTTCTCTTGTCCATCCTCCTCTTCCTGAACCTGGTTATGTTAAGCCTGTTCCAGACCAACCATTGGTCGGAGAGAGTGTCAACTTGAGTTCATCGCCTGTTGATCACTCTGTTCTGGAAGAGCATCATGATCATGTTCTTCTTGTCTCGTCAGACTCTCTTGAGCCCGAAAATGACTCTCCTATCCCAACTGATCTAGAGAGTCTTTCTTCGGTTCTCTTAGAGCAGGGGGGAAATCATACGATTCCCCCACCAAGTAGTTCCATCGTTTCCTTCGAATGGAGCCATTTGACCGCCTTCCACCTTCCATCCCATGTGCCTTTCCAGATTACAGTACATGCCTATGATAAGGCTGTACCTGGCACTGTCTTGGATGAGGGTGCATCTGTCAGTCTTATGCCTTCTACTACTCGGCAAGCTTTGGGCTCCCCACAGCTTGTGCCAGTCGCGCAGAATCTGATGGCATTTGACGGAGGAACCAGTCAACCATTGGGGATCCCCCCACAGTTCCCTATTACTTTGGGAGGTAAAACCGTCTATATAGACGTATTGGTTACCCAAGGTGCTTTAGATTTAAGTCTTCTCCTTGGTCGTGACTATGTTTATGCCATGGGGGCCCTTGTCATGTGGTTTGCTTTCCACACGATGGAATAATTGTGACTATAGATCAATTATCGTTCTTTAGTCCCCCGGTGCCTCCTGCGCAGTTGTCATCCCCTCCTAGTTTTTATCCACCGGTTGTATCTGCCCCACCGCAGGTCAACTATGTGGCCACTTATCCCGTGCCTATATCCAGTGATGCTGCCGTCGTGCATAGTGTCTTGGGGGCATTGGGTCCCGACTTCCAAGATGTTGTCCTTCCACTGAGAGTGGCATTCTTGGAAGCAGCGACTTCCTGTTCATTATGGTGAAGTTCGGTCGGAGCATAGTTCACTTTCCTATGTCAAGCTCCTTAAAAAATGAAATTCGGTCTGGTCGGAGCATAGTTCCTGATCTTGTGTCAAGCTCGTTAAAAAATGAAACAAGGGTTATGAGGATAGTTATTTTAATGTGTCAACCTCATTAAAAAATGAAACAACCCCCTTTCCAAATCGAGTCTTTTGATTAAGATCTCGTACAATCCAAGTCGAGTCTTTCCAAGATCTCGAAAGTGAACCTTCATTCCATCCACTTTGTTGAATGCAATGAAGCTTGGGGGGCATGTACCTCGTTTTGCGTCATTACGCTGGGGGCATGCGTACTTATAACAAGCATAGTTTTTCGTTTCAAGCTTGTGTAAACATGAAACCAAATCCAAGCAAAGTTCTCCATGGTTCAAGCTTGTGTAAAAATCAACCCATACCCGATTTACATCTCGTGATTGCCATTTTTATCCACTGAATTCTGCTAGATGAGCCTTGGTTGTTTCCTTCCATTGCTACCATCTCTTTTGCCGATCATATGCTCTCACTTGGTTGTTTATCCTTTCCTGAGGAACCGCAATGATGAGTGGTTTTGTTAGCCAGCCTC
>APFE031332021.1:130724-143002 GCA_000404065.3 Pinus taeda
TGGTCCAGATCCTCATTCCCTACTCTTCTAAATATGGGTAGTTTGATCGCACTCGCCATGTTGAACCGTGGTGGTGGTGGGGGTGCGGTGGGTTAAGATGGAGGTGAAGTAGGTGAAGTGAGTGACGGTGTAAGTGGAGGTGATAATTACGGAATGCATTGCTTTATCAAACTGACCGCACTTCTCGAAGAAACCCGAGCGCACTCTTCCTTTCTCTCTCTCGAAGGTGAAATTAAGGGACTGTTTCCTAATCCTTTGATACCTTTGTAAATCTTTCCACTCCACAGCGTTCCAATCATTAATGTATTTGCATATCCCGTTTTTCACATAACACCATATTAATCCAGGTATGCACTCACGGTCCCTTGAGCAAACGTCGTTTTGCTTCGCTATAGCTCATGGTTGTGTCTATCGCGAACTCAATGATAAATCCCCCTATTATTCGGTTGAGCCAATGGTCCACGGCCTACGCAATCTTATCTTCTGATGCTTCTAACCTGCACACTAACTCTAGAGTCCACATTATTGGTTGATCGACCTTGTACCTTCCCTAGTTGTCGACTAGCCTCGCGATTCATTCGTATAGCTCTGAAGAGAAGGACACAAAGAAGATCTCATGGATTTCCGTATAAACGTAGCGATCTAACCACCTCTTCTCAGATATCTGCGGAGTTCTGTTTTCCTGTGTCATGAACTCGTGAAGCTTCTGATCCAACCACTCTTCAATTTCCTTCTTCATAGGATTACATTTCTCTGACATTAGACATCCCTTAGGTAGATCCCGATCCCAGCAACAGAACCATTTGTTGGCTTGTTGGGCCCTGACCCAAGTTCAGAAGTGATTTAGCCAAACAAATCCTGAAACTATTGGCCTTTTCGGCAACAGTCCGTGGTTCGCGAACTGAGGTCTCCCCTGAGGTAGTATGGGAGGGTGCTAGAACTAGGTTTCCACACCCTACGGATGTCTTGATGAAGTCTGGGAAGTTCGTGAACCGATCCTGTGCACTCGCACTAATCGGCGCAACTGATTGACCTTCACGTAGTTCTGTAGAGAGCGCAAAGACATGTGGTCTAGATCCTTTAACCTTAATTCGTTATTATTATAGATCTTAACTTAATTTTGTGGGCCCAATATTCTTACCAATCATTCAACGTTCATAACAAGTGCAGGCAATCATAAACTATAAGGAGATGCATAAACATATAACAAAAGCATAAACAAACAGATCTACGAACAGATGCACAATATTTCAGAATCAACTTAGCTTTTATTAAAATTATGTTCCGTTACAATCCCAAATCTGCCCTGCGCACTCAGCTACAGGGGTCCATGCACACAGCTGTGGACTCTACTAGGCCTCTATGCACATAGTTGTAGAGCCTCTTCCTACTCCTACAACCCAAGACTCGGACTTACATACTCAAATCAAATATCGTATTCAAAAACCAATATCACTTAAGATCCAGAAAAACTAAAGTTGTCTTCTACACTTAGAGCCTCGCTCTATTTATACATTCCCATGGTCCGCAGACCATGGGTAGGCCGACACATTCTATATTAAATTACAATATTTTAGGGCGGAAAACCCTAGACTCTCGCGCTTTTCACCTACATTCCGCGGGGTCTTACATTACTTTTGACCAAAATTTGGGCTAGAAGCCCCAAAAATCCGTTATGGGAGGATCTGCTACCCAACATTTCCATTACTTGGTTCCTTGGTCCTTCTCCTGAACTCCTTGGGAGTGATCTCAGCATGTCACCTTTTCTTGTAGTCACTGAGAGGTAGATCTGCACAATTTCAACGAAGAGTGACTACTAACAAAATGAGGCCCTAGGAGGCCCATCTATGCAGTTTCTACATGAAAACTAGACATGGTAGCTTGGAAAACACTGCACAGTTTTGAGGCACAGAACGGTGCTATAGGATGGAGGTCCCGGGACGACACCTATGCATAATTATTGAGTGCAATGTAGCCAGGATGCTCTGTGCATTTTTGGAGAGCAGTGCTAGTTGGGGTCTCTGCAAGCTATGGGGTTTCAAAATGCAAGGGAGGTTTGGGTCTCTACATACTATGGGGTTTCACCAGGTAAGGGAGGAAGCTTGATGGTTGCAGAAGCTAAGCGCACAATTTCGGGAAGTTGTATGCAGCTAGGTTGCTTAGGAAAATGGCGAAGTGTGAGATCAGTGAAACATATGTAAGCTTTGATAGGACTTGACTGTGATCACACATGGACACTTAGTGACACAATGTAGACCATCCAGAATAAAAAAGACATACTTTTCCTGGTGCAACAACCTTCATAACAAGAGTGAGTGAAGAGTGAAAGATGTCTATGTGAATCACAATGTAAACTTTGAAACTGGAACTATAAACTCAAAATGGGAACTCTCGCAAAAAAACCTCGGAAAAACATGAAAAGCAATGCTAAAAAGGAAAAGTGTGTATACTAGAACGATGGTATTTTTTTTTAGGGTTAATTTTGAACATGTTTTAAAAATGGCAGTGAAAATGAATTTTTTGTGAAAAAATTGTGCAAAAAACACCCTGAAAATGAAAATTCTTGATATTGGAATGATGGATTTTTTTTTAGGGTCAATTTTCAACATTTTTAAAAAATGCCAATAAAATTGAATTTTTATGTGCAAAAATTGTGGAAAAACTCCCTCAAGACGAAAAGTGGCGATGCTGGAATAACACTTTCTTTTTCTAGGGTAAATTTACAACATTTTGAAATAATGATGTAAAAGATTTTATGATGACTCCGAAAAACATTAAAATTTCAAAAGAATAATGAAAACATAAAATTAAAAATAAAAACAAAAATTAAACAATGAAAAAAAAAGTTAAAAAAATAGCAAAACGAATAAAAATATATATTAAAGCAAACCATAAATTAAAAATAAATATAAATTCAATATAAAAAAGACAAAAAAAAAACAAACAAACATATAAAAAAAAAAATTAACAAAAAAAATCAATCATAAAAATGTAAAAAAAAAAACAAATTAACCTATAAAAGATAAGCATATGCTCATATTATTTCAAAATTAAGTAAATCAATAGAAAAAGTTCCACAAAACACACATTTTAGAACTTAGCTTTTCTTCAAAAAGATTGTCCACTTCATAAAACAGTATAAAAGATACAAAAGAAAAAATCCCTTTATAATTAAAATTCCTCGCCATTATAGAAAAATGAAGGAGATTTAATTGTTTTATCACATGTAATTTATTTTTTGTTTCCCCTTCCCATTTATGGCATTCCTTTAGTTAATTATCACTTCCTATAACTTGGGGATTCAATTCTCTTTGACTATTTGAATCCTTTCTTCTAGAAGATTGCTTGATATGGCTTGAGGAAGCCCCACCTTTATGTTTCAATACATGTATATGTGTATTACATGTCTCAAAAGTTTGATTTAGTGCATCTCCATGAGGAAAATGATTCTTAATGAAAGTAGCTTTGTGGTAGGCTATTTTGTCTCTCTTTCCATTTTCAAGCTTTGAGATTTTGGGAAACAAAGATATAATCAATGTTATTTTCTTAGTAGGGGATTCTACAAGAATTTGAATGGTTTCTTTATCAATTTTAGATAGGGAGTTGATATATATTCTACTCGAATTTAAGTAGTTTTTTAAGTCATTTTTTACTTGTTTATGTGGGAAGAAATTATTCTTTGGAGAGATATATCACCGTAGTAGAAAGCCTCGCTAAGTAACCTACATAAAGTGAAATAATGTGAGTGTAACCATTGTCACCTTAGCAATAACTCCCCTCATTTTAGCGATGGATATAATCACACACAAGGGAGGATTCCTTATGAGATTTGAAGGATCAAATAACCCAATTACTATAAGCTAAATCTCCCCTAATGGTTCTACAATGATTTTCATTCTGGCATAAAATATAAACTTTGAGTTTAAAGGTTCTTATGACAAAATCTAAAATCTTAGGGAAATCAATGGAGGCTTAAAAAGATTCCCAAAAATATAATATACAAATTACACTTGACTATCAAACAAATAACCTTTTAAATTAGAATTTGTAGGTATACAATAATTTATGACAACAACAAAATTAGCACTAGAATCCATGATAAAAAAGTGTAGATCAAGGTTATATAGTGAAGAAATTAGAGAATAAATTACAAGTATTCTATGGTTAAGAGACATATAACAACACTAAAAATGTTGTGTGTTAGTCTTAAACTACATATGGAAAATGCATGTAAAATGACACTTTTTCTTGTTGTTGGCCTACCAATAGCTACCCTACATTTTTGGCCAAATTGAAGGGGCCCATTATAATTTTTTTATATTTTCCTCTTTATTACACTTTATATGATCGACATATTCACTTATATTCATTGACTGGATTTTGCGCTCTTCCTCCTTAGAGTTTGATCATCTCTTGCCGCGTCTCTTGTCTTGACCCTTGGGGTTACCACTTGGGTTGCTCGATATCTAAGAATTTCACATATTAATTTCGAAGTGCCTCATTTCCTCCGTATTTCGGCCACATGAAACTTGTTTTTGATATCTAGATTGTAAAAGATCTTGACCATTTAATCTCCCTCCTAGTTTATTTTTGTCAACTTTCTAATTTAACTATTATAAAAAGATAATATCATTAGTTTCACTTAGTTCCCACTTAATTTTTTTTAACCTCTTTCCCTTCACTATCCCTATAAATATGAAATTATAAATATATTTATATTTGTAAATTTCACTTGTACATAATTATATATATTAACGATATATAAAATTAAACATAATAATATTATATATATGATGTTTTTTAAATATATTCAAAATTAAAGTTAACAAACATCAAATATAAACAAACTCATTTAATATTATATATATTATTATATATAATATATATTAAAAAAACATTTATTATATTATACATGTGTTAGGCTATGTAGATAAAGTATTTCAAAATTAAAACAAAAGGTGTGTTATATATAAATAAAGGGTTTAAGTCAAATAAAGAAAAGAGAAATGATTATGAAGTGACCAACAAAATAAAGGAATTTAATGAAAGCATGGGTGACCCACAATATCAATTTATGTTCAAAAAGGTGTGTCCAAACTTCAAAAAAATATCAGGGAATCAAAAATTTCAATATAAATAAAAATGATTCAATCCCTATTAAAATGAAATCCACCCATAAATGACGTACCATGGCATATTATAGGTGCAAATTTGTTATTTGTAAACATTTTTATTACATGTATCATAGCATGTATAATTTAAAAGTAATTGTGCAACTTTGAAATTATTGAGCTATGGTATTTTGGATGGGTAATTTTATTTATAAAATACACATTTTTACATTGGCGTTACTTCAACACTGCTATGTTTTTTACACTGCACCAACTTATTTGAACCTAAAATTGCCATGATATTAACCTTTCTTAGATCAACAATGCATTTTAGTTTTCATGAATCGCCTAGGGCCGCGCCCCCACGGGTGGCCAGGCAGCAGTTGGCCGATACCTGGAATCGCCCAGCCGCCCCCCGGGCGCTCGTGGGGCCGCGACCTTGGGCAATGCAACTTGCTTTTGCCCTACTGCCCCTGAATACCAAAATGGGAGCCACAACATTATTAGTATTAATGATCATCAAAAACAACGACAATGTTGTAAGTAGCCGTGCCACCCAAGGTCACACCCCAACAAGCAGTCAAGCGATACTGGGAAACGCCCAGCCATTGCCCAACCGCCCGTGGGGCCGCGGTTCTGGGCAGCGCAACATGATTTTGTCTTGCTGCCCATGAAGACAAAAATAGGAGCCACAACATTATTAGTATTCATGATCATCAACAACAATTGCAGTGTTCTGTGTTGATCATGAGACTCCCAAGTCCCCCTTGGATGATCTCTTCTCTCCTTAAGTCAATAGACAATCAGAAGAGTTCATTACAGTGTTTTACAGGCCGATGCGGCTACAACGCCAAGATTCTTATCTGCAATATCAGGAAATGTTAGCAAGAGCCACCTAGCTCACATTTTTTTAGCACGTTATTGATGCAAGGCCAAATAAAACCCTACAATTTTTGTGAGAGATTTTTGTTTTCAACTGGAAAAATTGTTCCTAGATCTTAGAGATACATAATCCTACCAGAAGCCCTTATTAATTAAAGGTTAACTCCAGTTTTCTTCATAATAATCTCCTTCAGAATTTATCATCCGATTTCACTGTAATTTCAGTTTTGTCGTTTCGGCTTTATGTAATTGGTAAATAATTTCAGTTTTGTCGTTTCGGCTTTATGTAATTGGTAAATTATTAAAAGATGACTCTATAAACGAGAATGGCAATTAGGGTGTAAATGATCTGGTTTGTATGTAAAGTTTGATATCCAATATCTTGTTGTTTGACAAATAATTTTTAACAATAATTCTTCCATCTAATATTAATACTAATTCAAACCTAAACACAATCTAACAAAGGGAAAAAATACATAAAATTAACCATTAGGTTAATTAGCTTCGAATGGAATCAGGTTGAATTGAAAATTGTTGAGATGGTATGTAATTCTGTCCTTGTATCATATAAACTTTGACCTTGTACTCCTAACCTAATTTAAATTTGCAATTTCTAACACCTTAGTGCATTCTAGTGAATTTCATGGTAAAATATTAAGTGAATTTTATGGTAAAATATCTGGTGTAGTTTAATTTTTTTATATGTTTTATGTTTTTTTATATGTTTTATGTTTTTTATTGGATTAGTGAATTTTATGGCTAAATATTAGGTGTAGTTTAACTTTTTTTTTCTTAATATTTTAATTTTTAATTTCTATTGGATGTAGTTTAACTCTTTTTTTCTCGATATTTTACATTTTTAATTGAAATCTGATATAAATAAATTTAATTTTCCAAAACACTTAATAACTTAAAAAATACAAAAAAATAAAAAATAAAAAATAAAAGAAGAGAAATAACTAGAAAGGAAAAAAAAAAACCTTTAAAAATAAAAACATGTAAATATCAATCAATAATGACTGTACACATTATTAATTTTACAACTGATTTACAATAAATTCGTAAATTTGTACTCTTTAAAAGATCAAACTGAGATACAATTTCATGGGAAAAATTGTACGGTCTCCTTTAAAAACAATACGCGTCGAACAGACTGGAAAAATAACTTACTGTTGCCTTTTAATTCCGCGTACGCTGTGGAAGCATGTTACCTTTTAACTTTTTTCAATTATATTTGAACTAAAAGTTTCTCGTTACCAGTTATTATTTTTGCGAATAAAAAAGTAAGTTGGAGGTAAAATTTAATTAATAGAGAAAATAGTTTTTGGTTTGAAATTGGTACAATTTTGCCTAATTATAATTTATTATTATTAAATTATAATTTAAAATGTATATAGAGATTCAACTTATAAAAATGGTAAGGGAAAATGGATGAATTTTGTAAAATAAAGCAAGCTATATATATATTTCATTGGAAATATATAATTTTAATGTAATTTACAAATTTAATAGATTATTAGATATGTTATTAATTTTGTTTAGAAAATATAGAAATTTAGGCATGATTTTCAGAAAATTTAGCTTTTAAAATATTGTTAAGTTTCAAGATTTTGGATTTCCTAAAAGTTCTTGATAATGTTGAATAAGTTTCCACTATAAAAAATATGATTTAAACACTTTCATAGTTGAATTTCTTGAAAATAAAATCATCAATTTTGAGTGAGTTTTTTTTCAACTAAAATCTGATTATTATAAAAAATAATTAATATTGCCAATCATTTTTAAATATTGCAACGAATGAAGATTTGGAGGAGGTGCATGCGAATTGACGATGTCAGAGGGTGACTCGAAAACAACCCTAGATTATAGAGAAGGAAGGCATCAAATCCCCTCACCCTCAGATCAACCAGTACTAGAGAAAGGTAAAAAAGGTAGGAAAATGCCGAAAGAAGCATTGAAAGTAGGTCTTTTAAAAAAAGGGCATGATCCAAAATTGCCACTTTTTTAAATCAGCGTGCAAATCACTAACATTCTAAAATGTAATGTACACAAAAAAAATTAAAATTGTAAAAACTATGCTCTAAAAAAAATATTTGTGTTATGCATCGCCCCTTTTCAAAATTGGGTCACTTTTTTGCTATCTCTACGAAATAGGTAACAATATGAGTTCCCATTTCAAAGTTGACCACTCATATGCACACAATTCCCTTGAAGAAAAAAATCATTCCCTTTACATGATAAACAACAACCCCTATGCTCGATGATGACTCATGCTACATAAAGATGAGAACGCAGACAACTCTTAGGATCAAGGAGGGGAGTTTGAAATCATCATCTTACCAACAAGTGACCAAGGATGGTCGATCGCAGCATCCAAGGTAGGCTCCAAAATTTGCATGTGAGCCAAAAACTTTAGAGTGGTTGTAGTTGCTGCAACACTTGGCGACACACTGGTAGAATTCCAGCTCTCTGAATGGACCTTGTTTTGTGAAAATTGAGTCTAACCCTTCTGGAAGTATTGTTTGATTCTTTGATCATCATGGCTTCCACACTAGCTTGATTGAAAGATGTAACACCTACGATGCTATTTATCGGTTAACACGCATTCAAATCAGTTGTTTTTATTGGGGATGAGGGGTATATTGGTGCACAAGTAATATGATTGTACAAGTTAAAATTTCATATCTGTTGTTTCTCCTCTACCAGCAGACCTAAACAGTGTCGTGACAGAGTCAGGCAAGAACACAAGCATCGCTCCACTGCCAGAGGGCCTGGTCAATACCTCGGCGGAGTTACTTGTATCACCTCTCTGCAAAGGAAGATTGTTATGGGTGAAACAACCCTAGGGCTTTGGGTTTGGAACCCCAATAGAGCAGAGGGAAAATCTCAACAAGAAATGCTCAAACAATCATCAAAAATCCTTATTCTACTAAATCGTGTAGGAGTGTCCTTACCTGGATGTCCTTCGTTTGGGTAGATCCACAAGCTGCAAACTCTCAACTTCTGCTAATGTTCTCGAAACCCAAAAATTATTCAAATAGAACATACACGATAGTAGAAACATAAAGCATATACATGATGTTAACTTTAAATAATATAAATGAATGATTAATTATGCATCAATATAAGATTCATAAATGAATTACAACATAATTTTGATGCATAAACACACTTCATATCGGAAACAGAATGACATTTCTTTTATTGAAGTAAGCTATAAATAAGGTGGAGAAATATGATCCGAGTCCTTCTCCCGCTCCAAGCAGAATTGCTTTCCTGGTCCGTCCATTCTCGAGCTTCAGCAATCTTCCTCCATCACTAATACAAGGATGTCTCAGGCAAGATGGGGGATATCTCTAATCAAGGAAACAAGGGTTTCTTGAAGCTTTGGGGAGTGCAGGAGGCACAGGGATTCTTTAGACTTGATCAGGGATAATCTCACTATAGTATTAATATCTCATCCTTTCTCCTTTAAGGCCTTCCCATGGAGGTTTATTTATACCTCTCCAACTTAGTTTTTTCAGTTGAAATAATTGGGCCATGGGCAATAGGAGGTGAGTAACAGGTAAAACTTGTGAACTCCGCCCGAAATTAAGAAATTTATTTTTTTTTAAGTGTTTTAACATATGTACACGGGTTGGATATATGCTGACCTACGTGTACATGCTTTTATCACAGGGAAAAGTAGCGTATATGGAATAAAACATTGTTTTTTAGACTTTGGACCAAGCTTGGAAGGAAGGGTTGCCCTAGGCCATAATCATAGCATCAAATCTACCAAGAGTGGTAAATGGTGTTATAATAGATGCCCCCTAATATATGAGGTCAGAAGGGGTACATGATGCCTGAAATGTATTAAGTGTATAGAAGGAATCATGCCGAGACTGAGGAGGAGTTCACTAGAATTCAGCCTACCAAGCCATCGAAAGAGATCAGAAAGAAATTGTTGTTTGAGGCGAGCATACCCATGTTCAAAATTAGTAAAGCATGTTTGCATGTTAGGTACAAAAGTGGATCCAATATGCATACAAGTATAAAGGAACTCGAAATACATAATGGATCATCTGATCATAATCAAGAAAGTACATATATGAATATCACATATAAAGAGATGATCAATGATGTTGAAGTATAAAGCTGATCACTGAAGCCAAGAAACTGATCCAAATAGTACCAAGTGAACATGATGGAATAAATGGTACTACACCACAACTCGGGTGCCAGCATATAAGATGTCGTTGTAAGGAACTGCAACATATAATGCGGATGGTTTCAACTAGCAAAAACAGGAGCAACTGACAAGTGAACCAGGACATGTTGATGCAAACCCGAGGTCTTCATCGACTGCCGTGGTACATTTCTACACAATGGGAATGAATGATCTGAAGTCAACCATGTGAGAAATCATTTGATTACCAGTCATTGGTGTATACAGTTAACAAACGCGAGACTAATCACCTGTTAGAAAATTATATATTACGGAGAAATGGAACACATAAAATATTGTAGAAATATTAGAAAACGCATAAAACAAGAGAGACACAGATATACGTGGTTCACCCAGTTTGAGCTATGTCCACCCCGAACAGCCAGTCCTTCCTTTCTGTTATCCAACAAAATGAAGAGACACAACCTACAGCAAATCTGTTGTAATATCCTATGTTTTCTCTCACAGTCTCACCTCTCTGTTTCTCGCTCACACACATAATACACTTCTATTACACAGCCTCAAATACAATGCCCTCATACAAAGGGAGGGGTTGCCTTTTAGGGCAAAAAACCCTAAACTAAACATAAGTTCTACCGTCAGATCATCTGCCTAATGAATGGCCCAGATTAACTAGAAATTGCTATACTTTTACAAGGCAAATTTACATCTGTTTTTAGCTTTGGGGGTGTTGCACCCCCCCGCATCCCCCAGACCCCCCGCGTGGAGGGGTGTACAAACTTCCTGAGGTATACATCCGGCTAAAACAAAGACCTCTGAACAATCATGCTCCACACACAACAATCTCCCACTTGGAGAATGATTGTAGCAACTCCATCGCTGCTTCATTTGCTGGACAATGGCTCCTCTTTTGGACCTGGTTGTTTCTCATCTTCATTGTCATCCTTGAAGACCAATTGAAACTAAGCATGTTCTCAGTTTCTCCCTAAATAACTTTTGTTAGCATATCTGTAGGATTCTGGCTAGTGTATATCTTTTCCAGCTTCAACTGTCCATCTTCCAACACTGATCATATGAAATGGTACTTGAGCTGTATGTGTTTAGTCCTGGAATGAAATGTTGAGTTCTTTGCAAGATGAATGGCACTTTGGCTATCACTGTATAATGTTCCCTTATCATGCTCCTTACCCAATTCACCCATAAACCTTTGTAATCAAATCATTTCTTTACTAGCCTCTGTAGCAGCAACATACTCTGCTTCTGTTGTTGAAAGTGCAACAACACTTGGATTTTTGAAACCCAACTCATAGTTGTTCCACCAACAGTAAATACATATCTTGTGGTGCTCCTCCTGTTATCTCTGTCACCTACCATATCTGCATCAACATATCCCTGTAGAGAAATGTTTGGACCACCAAAGCATAATGCTTGATTGTGGTACCTTTCAAATATCTGAGATAATTTCACTGCCACCTAATGTTCCTTTCCTGGATTGTTCATGTACCTGCTTACAACTCCCACTGCATGTGAAATATCAGTCCTTGTGCAGACCATTGCATACATTAAGCTTCCAACTGCTAATGCATATGGAACTTTAGACATATAATCCATGTCTTCTTGGGTCTTTGGGCACATTTCCTTGTTAAGTTTGAAATGGCTAGCAAAAGGTGTACTAACTGGTTTTGCATTGTGCATGTTAAATCTTTTCAACACCTTTTGTATGTACTCATTCTGAGACAATGTTAATTTACAATTTTTCCCGTCTCTAGTTATTCTCGTACCAAGGATTTGTTTTGCAGCTCCCAAATCCTTCATTGCAAATGAATTTGCCAATTTTCTTTTGAGCACATTTATTTCCTACATGTTAGATCCTACAACAAGCATGTCATCTACATACAATAACAATATAATATAGCTGCCATCATTTTGTTTTTTCAGATAAACACAATGATAGAGTGACATCTAGTATAACCTTGTTCAGACATAAACTTGTCAAATTTTAGATACCACTGCCTTGGAGCCTGTTTTAAGCCATACAAGCTCTTCTTCAACCTGCACACTAGTTTCTCCTTCCCTTTCACTTCATATCCTTTGTGGCTGCTACATATATATCTCTT